>JAMKCH010037319.1:0-14923 GCA_023653785.1 Ophioderma brevispina | reverse complement strand
AAGGTGGCATTTTCATCGTAACTGTGCCCTAATTGCCACCTGCCGGACGAAAACAGTTCAACTGTGCAACGTCACAGATAGGTAAGTTTGCTGGTATTGATAGTACGCTCTTAACCATATGTTTTAGCTGACTTGAGGCTGGTACTGTGGTACAAGTTCCTAGATGGATATGGGCACAATACAAGATCGTGCAAATCGTCTATTGTACACACTTAATATTTGAAATTTTTATATTTGTTGTAATTTGAACTTATTGAAGGGAAGTTTTAATATTGCGTTGTATATTGATATATATTTTTTTATCTTAATGATGCGATATGACACAATTGTGTTGAGTTTTCGTTAAATTTTAATACTCACTCACCTGCACATTTATGTGCATTAACCAATCACAAATAACCACCCATTGACCTTAACACCAATGCAGCAATAGCCAATTAGCACATTTATTAAATCCCAAGAGGATTATGCGTCAGAGTCCTAAAATTTGGTCCTTCTGGAGGGTCACTCGGCACTATAAAGTGCTTGCAACGAGACGATTTCACCATATCAGGTGTCCATTTAAAAATAATGAAGTATGCATTTGCCCTGATTGTAAAGCTTTCCATCAAAAATTTTCCCATCTGAAAGGATTAGGTTGAGAAATGTTTCTTAGGTACAAAAATTGTGAAATGTCTAATTTCGTATAGGAGCAAATAAGAAATTCAGCCTATGTTTTGTATTGAAATAAAGGCAAATCAAAATCACTTGTTTTTTTCTCTTTTAAGACATTTCTGTTGCCAAATACAAGGTTAAGAAATCTATTGAGCATCTAATCTATATGGAATTATTATTATGACACAATATTTGGGTGCCTCAAAATCTCTTGTTGCACCTTTAAGCTAAGTACATCACTTGAGTGCACTCAAGAGGTTCTATTGTTGTTCATGTGCTTGATTATTTTTAGCTTGTTTTGACTTGATTTGAGCTTGTTTTGGCTTGATTTGAGCTTGTTTTGGCTTGCACTATGAGCTAGCAAAATCTCAGTTCCCTTGGCACAGTTCAGTAGCTTTCTTTCACCAATGTATTTAGAATATACACCCTTTAGTTTTGGGGTATGATATATGATACCCAGATCACACAAGGTCAGTTCATGTCAGTGATGTACAAGAACAACCCACTGAACTGTGTCCTTGGTGGATGAGTGTATTGTAACTCATAGTGTTGATTTGAGCTTGTTTTGGCTTGATTTGAGCTTGTTTTGGCTTGATTTGGCTTGATTTTATTTTTTTGAGTGGATGGTATTAACATCTGCAGTTTCATTTCCCTTTTTTTTTTAAATCAAAACAGTTTGTGTTAGCATTTTAAGTATTGCTGCAAATGGGTAAATGAAGAGTTTTGAAAGACATAGCCTTGAAGTAAATAAAGACTAAAAAGTAATCTAACATGAAGTGCAGGCAGCAGAATTTATCATCAGTTTTTGCTTTGCTTTCATTTAATATATAGGCTCACAAAGAAACAGATAAGGAGTTGACTGCAATGTATCCTGAATTTGGCAAGTTTTGTGAAATCCGGAAGAAGTTAGACCCCCAGGGGATGTTCCTCAATGATTATCTAGAGCGTGTTCTAATGCTGGACAGAGGCGGTTCCGGTGATGGCTAGTCATCGCAAAAGTTTGTATAGTGTAGCAGTAAATTACTTTTGCCAAAGGGTATTCATAAGTAATTATAAAATTTGAGTAGGTATTAAGGATCAAAAACAAGGTAAACCCTATCCGATGCATCACATCAACATTCACCTTCCTCGAGTCAGTGACAGCAATGCATTCAGACAGTTGTTTTGCGTGTATATTTTCGTACATTGACGCTTTGAATCAACGTTCGCGATTTAATGCTGTGACTATTGCATTACCTACTGATGTCACTGACTCGAGAAAGATAAAGGCCCAGTCACTGAGTTATGATGAAGTTTGAAAATCATGAAAATTGGCCTGCTTGTCAATTTGCCGACTTAAGTGGCAGAGGTTTTCAACTTTGTCAGCCCAATTATATTTAAATTTGTTACAAAAGCAGAAAAGGCTACTTTCAATCTCACTTGGTGGATAAGCTTGCTTTTTGTGTTGTATGTGCTTGTATGTCAGCACTCAGGGATTTCTTTGGTAGTATACAAATATTGACTGCTCATGAGGGAAATGGTACAAAATAACTACTTGAGGTGAATGGAGACTGTGGGCCTACTATTTAAATAGTAGGCCCACGGTCTCCAGTCACCAAGGTGAGGTATTTTGTCACCATTCATTGCACGAATTTAGAGCAGTCAATATTTGTTTTATATAATATAATTATATAAAAATAATTGTGTTATTTGAAAATCTTTGATAAACAAATAATGGCCAGTGAATGTGCCGAGATCGGTTGCTAAAAGGTTCAATCCAATTGTGGCTTGCTCCCACAAATTTCTCGAACTGCTCTAGACATTTGATTTGTTTTACAGTATTAGCACTATAGTCCGTGTCGCTACCTTGTGCACGCAGTGACGTCAGCGCGAGTTTTGTTGGTCGCAAGAGTAAATCGCTCGCACTGACTTTGAGCGATGGCGCTTTTACGCGTGCACAAAAAGACAGCATTTCTTGACGCGGGCGTAAATGTTATGACATCACTGCACAGAGGTGGTGACACGGACTATATCTATGGCATCGATTAATCGCTCCAGTGCTGCTTCAACGACCAGCTGAAACCAAAAAATGATCCCATTTGAGCAAAATTCAATGGAAATGCTAGCAAAGGACATGTAAACAAGCAACTCGATGCAGTGTCAAAGCGTTCGGATTCGCTGATCAGGGGCAGGTCCAATCACCGTGAGGCAAGTGCGATGCAAGAGATACCCTATGAAGGGATAAAGTTCTTTACAAAAAACTTACTATTCCCTGTGATGGGGGGAATGGTTAGCTTTTATAGGAAATTTTTTCCCTCTTGGATGAAATAGTATACAAATATTAATGATCACGAGGATCTTGTGGAATCTATTGGCCCCCTAGGTGAACTGGAGGGAGTGGGGTACTATTTCCCGAACACTCAGTTCATGAGGGACCAATAGATTCACAAAGATCCGAATAGATCATAAGTATTTGTTTTTATCCTTCAGAATCTTTCTTTGTTTCATATTCTTGGTTAAAACTTAAAAAGTGAAGCTGCGCGCCTAAGGCTAGGGATAGCTGCTAGGTAGCCTGCCATGGTATGAGCTTGAGCTGAACCATCTAAGACAGGAAAAGTCACGAAGAAGTTCACTTCACTTACAATATCATTCCGTTTCCGGCAAGTGAATGACGCGAAGTCCGTCACCGAATGTATACATAGATTTTTTCTATACAGCTCACCCTTGAGTCCAAAATGGCATGTCAGGACTCTTTGATTTAAAATCACCGCGGGTCCACAGGAATCACCACGCGGTGAATTTTCCTTACAAAACTCACGAACACTGGACAGAACATACTTACGTTTCTGTACATTCTTAATATCAGTACTATCGAAATTGCGGTTATAGTTTATCTTCGTTTACGAGACAAAATTGCTGAGTGCGAAGGGTTCGTCACCGCTGTTTATTTGCAACAGGGCGCCGCCATGTTTGTTGCTACGGCGTCGACAGCCAAAGGTGAAATTAGCATCATCACTGCATCAAATCCTTTTAGAGCAATAACTAATACGAACGTATACAAATACGTTGAGAAATACAGAGTCTTACGCCTATCATGCCTAACGTCAACAGTCGTATTGACCACCGCGAAAGAACCGATATAGAACTGATAACACGGGTATCGAAGCTAGAGGGAAAATAGGCGTTATTTCCCTCTGACTAAGAGGGAAAATAGGCGTGTCGTTTCCTCCTCTTCTCTCTCTCTTTCGCACTTCTTCCCTCAATCGTTAAAAACTATTTGGGTCATGACACTTTTAAACAAATCAATGACATGAATATATTCTGAGGGACCCTATAATGTACAAATATGTGTGTTGTGGTATTTTCCATATTTGGACATACAGTTTTTGGACGGCTTGCGTAGCAAAATCCGGCTATGAAATGGCAACGTTCTGGAGGTACGTATGTCTGTAGAAGGATGTCGTGTGTGTGTCTGGACACAAAAAGGTAAAATTGCCATAACTTTTTTTCAAGAGGGCCACAAGCCCCTATAACAAGTAAATCCATTCACCAGGGTTCTCCCCTGGTCTGACAGGGGGTGGGGAAATATCAATAAGGTCAACATTTCACCAAAAAAGGTTAAAACCATTTGGCCATAACTTTTTTTCAAGATGAGTAGAGTAACCAAACTTAGAGTATTGTAGGATGGCACCAAGCCCTACTAACCAGTATCCATTTCCCCAAGGGCCCTCCCCGGGTTCTGACAGGGGGGGGGGGAAATGTCCCCCCAAAAAGGTCACCTTCACCAAAAAGGTAAACATTTTGCCATAACTTTGTTTCAAGATGAGCTAGAGTAGTCAAAACTTAGGTTGTTGTAGGAGGGACAACCCATCTAACCAGATTCATTCCCAGGGACCTCCCCAAGGTCTGACAGGGGGTTGGGGACATATGTTAAAAAAGGAAACATCCACAAAAAAGTAACATTTGCAATAACTTTGTTTCCAGATGCGCTAGAAGCGTAGTCAAACTCAAGTATATTGTAGGAGGGGACACCCCCTACTAACCATGTAATTCATGCTCCCAGGGTCTACCTCCCCTGGATCTGACAGGGGGTGGGGAAATGTCAAAAAAGGTCCAAATTTCCCTCAAAAGTCCATTTTTTTCTAGATGAGTTAAAGTAGCCAAACTCAATATAATTTTAGTCTATAGACTGAAAGGGTTTAGACCTATGCCTTTGATAAGCTCCAGGGCGACCGTCTAACTGCCCGATATGAAGCTTTGTTGAGTTTGGTCGAAAAAGTCCACTTAGCTTCAAGTGCCTTCAATGCAGGCAGACTGCTTATGCGACTTTTTGTTCTCCACTTCTTGCGCAAGCATAGACTATACATACACAATGTACACCCATATTATTCAACGCCCCAGACCTGCACATACCCTAGGGAGAAAAAGCAATCCGTCCATACCGCCATTGGCGGTTTACAGATTTTTTGATATATGTGGCCAATCAAGGATGATCTATTCATGACTGACATGTGGGAGTGACATTAAGTTTGAGCTATTGTGTGTCATTTGTACTGGGCAGTTGTGCAAGTGGGTAGGACCATCAGATTGTATTGAATACAGAGTGAACATTATATTTTAGTGCAAATATTTTGTATGTTATTTCAAGCTCACTGGCGCATGGCGGAAACTTCTATGGCCATGACACTTGATGGGCTTAAAGAACATTCATGCCAAAAATTTAAAGGTCATTTCAAGGACATCCAGGGTCATTCAAGTTCAAATCATTAAAAATGGTTGTGTAGTCATGGAACTTGGTGGGTTTAGGCAACAGCCGATGCCCACAATTTGTAAGGTCATTTGAAGTCGTCAGAGGTCAACCAGGGTCATCCAAGATCAAACTGCCATAAATGCTTGTATGACCATGAAATTTGATTGGTTTAGATAACAGTTGATGCAAAAAAATTTGGACATCATTTCAAGGTCAGGAGAAACCAGGGTCATCAAAGGCTAAACCACTAGAAATGGTTGTATAACTTCATGGATTTATAGTCCACTCAATCTACGGTAAGACCTGGACAAAACTGCTACAGAAGGTTTTCTTGCTGTAACTTGTTGTACAAACCCTCCCGAACAACATATCAAAAAGGTAGAGAAAAGGAAGCATGGCAAGACATGCTAATTTGCATAAAACCTATGTGCAATTTTTGCCTATATTGTGGTTATTATACAATATATTAAAAGAGGACGACCCGATTTATGTAAATAGAGTTTTCATCTTGATAGAATGGTCTTCACCCCTAAACCCCATCTGTAGAGTTTTGCGCTGATATTTCAACCCGTTTTCATGTGAGAGCTAAAACATGAATTTCTTAGCCCTCTATCTCTATGTATAAAATTAATATCGGTCGACCAAAAATGGGGTACATTTTTGCTCATAACTTCCAAACCAAATATCCTTTAGCCCAAAGATTTCACAGGGTAAATGAGAAAAATAGTAGCTTTCTTCAAATACCAAAATGTTGACCACTTTTGGTAAAATCTTGGAGTATGGGGACGATACTATTATAGTAGATTCAACCCATCGTGTCACCAGAGGAAAAGTTTTGGACAGCGTCGATTAGTTGGGAGAGGAGGCAGAACCTGTTTTATGAACAAACTAAGATAATCTGGCCTTTCACGTTGACATAATTTTTGTGAGAGTGCAAATACTTATTGTGTTCCTTCATATTCAAAACACAGGCACTCAAAAGTCAGTAATATTCAACTCACCTGTTACATTGAATGCCACTGAAGCAACGATTATTCCGAATGATTTGAGAGTTAATGCAGCTAAAAACGCGCTTACGTTGACTTGAATGTTTTCAATAAGCATAGAATTGATCTTTCTATACTCTCGCGCTACATGTTTCAATAGATTTAGCGTGGAATTTTAATTTCCCCCCACTGCTCGTGCCCCTCATGCAATGCCCATACCTTCGGAAAAGTACTAGAGGTGACACGATGGGTTGAATCTACTATAGCGATCAGGCCACGGTCCCGAGGTACTTGAGGTCTAACCGTTTTTAGTTGGGTACCGTGTGTAGTGCAGATAGGTTGATGATTCTTTTCCTCATCGACGGTCATTTATTTCATTCTGTCTCCTTGGCATTTAGATGTAGGCTGACTTTATCTGCAGCATTCTCAAATGATGCTTTGTAGTAGATCTTGTGCAGCACATATCACATCCTCTGTTAGAGCTCGCAGTCAAGGTCTGTGAGATGCTGACTTTGGTGACGTCTGGAATGCTTGACCGCCTTTTTATGCTGCTGTCCTACCTATTACTCAGGAAATGACCCCCTTTTTAAAATGTTCACATACTTATTGACCCCATTTTCTTCTTTCCTGCTATCCACTTTTATCACAAGTTTGCATAAAATTATCCACTTTTTTTAAAGAATTTGAACACCCAAATTCAAAATTTTCGCAGCCTACGTGCACAGTTTTAACAATTTTATAATTTCATGGCAGCAATTTTATAATTTCATGGCAAACGGCAATTTGAAATCTAGAAAAGAGGCACTTCCTATTTTAAATTCAGTTTTTAACATCATTGCCCCCCCTTAAAGTTTCATACTGGATGGCCCCATCTTTATTCAGCTTGTGTACCGAATGACCCCATATTTTTGGGTACATTTTATCTGAAAGGACCTGGGAAAGGATCCCGGTGAGGCGTGGATATCTGGGTGGGGTTGAAGAGAGACCGAAAAGGATCCTATTTTCACCTTGCCAAGGCACATATACCCATCACTTCGCATAGGAGTGCCCCCCCCAACATTAGTTGACCCAATGTGTTTGAATAAATACTGATAATAATTTGCTAAATAAAGATCTCCTCATCCCGATTGCAGTCTGACAAATCATCTAGAATGCAAAATTAATTTTGGTGGGAAAACTGCAGCCATCTTTAATAATGATCATCACTTTTCACTTTTAATATATCAATTGCAAGTGCTACATACCTTGAAGGCATAGCGATGCAGAGCATGTTCAAATACTAACAGAAAAATGGAAAATCTCCTTAAACATGCATTTATGAGCTATATACCTTTGTCGAAATATGGGCGTATACATCCATGTAAGATAAATGCAAATTAGCATGTCTTGCCAGGCTTCCCTTTTTCTACCTTTTTGATATGTTGTTTGGGAGATCTTTTACTGCTAGTTACAGCAATAAAACCTGTAGCAATTTTGTCCAGGTTTACCTAATATATTTCATAGATTGAGTGGACTATTAGTCAACATTTGATATGAACAATTTTGAAGATCAGTTCAAATTCATATTAAGGTCATTCAAAAATTACTAGAAATTGTTATGAATCTAAATCATCTGGGTCAAATCACTATAAAAACTTTAAGGCCATGACATGTGGTGGGTTTGGAAACCATTTGATGTCAAAAATTTGGAGGTCATTTCAAAATTGTCAGGGGTCAATGTTGGTCATTCCAGGTAAAATCATTAGAAATGGTTGTATGGTCATAAAGTATGATTGTATGGTTGTAGGCAACATTTAATGCCCAAAATTTTGAAGGTCAGTGGAAAAACATACCCTATCCACTTGCATGGTACTTAGACAGTTGTAGGTGACCTTCAAAAATTTTAGTATCAAATGTCGAAAAACACCATGTTTCATGACCATAAAATAATTTGTATAAATTTGACCTTTGATGACTCTGGATGACCTTGAAATAACCATGATTTTCTGCATCGAATGTTTACTAAACCCCAAAAGTTTCGTGATCCTGCAACAATATGTACTCATTTTGGATGACCTCAGGTCATTTAAAATTTGGAAGATCTTTTCAAGGTCACCAGGGGTCATTCAAGGTCAAACCTCTTCCATATAGTGGTCATGTCTGAGGTCACCAACATTGCTCAAAAGGTTATTTGAGGTCAGTTAAATCCAATGATCACGCAAGCAGGCAAGACTTGTGGTTCGGTGGATTGAGAACCGCCTTGTGTTTCATTGGTGCCATGTCAGAGTTAATGATATAGTTGTATATCATTTTCAGCCCCCCTCAGTGATAGGTGCTTCCTAAGGCACAATTGTGTAGAGTTGTTGTTTTATTGTGTTAGTATTACATCATACTGTATTTAATCACAGGTGCTGCTCCAAAGTTTAGTGAACACAATTTTGTAGTTGCATTTTTGTGTTTTTGTTTTGTTGTTTTTTTTGTTTTTGTTTTTTGTCTTTTTAGTATTGTAGTTGTTGTAGTTATACACCAAATGGGCTGTTCAAAATACATTTTAATAAGAAATAAAAATATTTAAATTCACAGGTATTTAATTTGTCATCACTCTGTAGTATAACGAATATGGGTGTAAGCCTATGATGTTTTAACCCAGGGATTTTCACTGATGCCAAACTTTGGGTATTAATCACTCTAAGGTGTCGTGACAGGAATTTCTTCAGTTTCTTGTAAACTCTGGTATACCATCAGGCAATGTTAACATTGGTAAACCTGTCCAACTTGTTAATCTGTTTGGAAGTTATGAGGGTGGGTTTTGCCAAATTAATGTTTGTAGTGGTAGCGAGCATTACTGCTGTAGAAGTAAGTAACCATAAGGCCAAGTAAAAAAATAAACCAGTTGATTGTCTCCGCCCACTCCGATTTTGGACGCTGCACCAATTTTTTGTTGTTAGTTTTTAAAAAAGCAACAACACCACCACCAAAAAGAAGGCTTAAAAAAGGGAAAAAATGAAGTCAACAAAAAATATCGGAGCACCAATGAACTCTCATACCTATTTTAAAGAGTATCCTTCATTTTGTTGAGCAATTTCTTCACCCTTGCATATTACTATTTCCACAATGCAATCGCAATCTTCAAATATATCATGGTGGCCATCTTAGACATGGTGGCCATCTTTGAAAAAAATAATAAATAAAAAAAATTTTAAAAAAGGCCTCCCTCGCCAACTTTTGTCAGTAGTCCGTACAATCAACTATTTTATTTTTTTACTTGGCCTAATCAAATTTCATATTATTTTTGACCAAAGAAAGCCAGTAACATTATTTTTAATATTGTGTATTAATCATATTAAGCTTTGTGGGTCACATTGGAATTGCTTGTAGGCGCCATGTGGCGTGAGTGATGCAGGTACACCCCTGATATAAACACACCCAAAAAAGTAACTCCCCACCCCTGAAATTTGTATGTCAAGTTCAAACGATAATCTTCTTATACAATATGGAATATAGTTGGAAGCGGTGTTTATTTACGCGTATTTTGACACCTCATTTGTGGCGATCGATGGAGTATTGTTGAAGTTATGCCCACTTGACCGAACCCACCCCAGGATTTAAATCCTATAGACAATCATACTATCACAATTTAAAATCAGTGCAATCCTCTTCTTCTCTGCATAGGGCTTACTGCAACAGAGTAACTGTTGTGTGAAAAAAGAGACATCCGTTACTTCCTGGCTGACTGACCGGCGATTAAAGACAAAATGAGGCATTTTCAAAAAGTCACAAATGTGATATCATTACTTTGGCTGATTCAAACACTTAAAGTTGAGTCTTCATTAATGTGTGAATCCAACACACTTTAGCGAACTCTTGACATTAATTTCTTATGGCACTTATTCAGATCGTCTGAAATTTGAAAGCTAAGTGGTATGTCGTGCAAATTCTTCGTCTAAATGTTGTACCAGATGCTGCTGCCCGACTTCACTTGACCGAACCCACCCCAGGATTTAAAAGTTGCAGTAAGCTCGATTGACAATCATACTGTTACAGATTGAAATCAGTGCAATCCTCTTCTCTGCATGACAAATTCTCCTTCTCTATAGGGCTTACTGCAACTTTTAAATCCTGGGTTGGTTCAGTTAAGTGGACATAACTTCAACAATACTTCATCAATCACCACAAATGAGGTGTCAAAATACGCGTAAAGAAACACCACTTCCAATTATATCCCATAATGTATAATGCGATGTATCGTTTGAACTTGACGGACAGACAAATTTCAGGGGTGGGGAGTTACTTTTTTGGGTGTGTTTAGAAGGTGCTTGATAGTGTTGGAAGCTAGGATTTGCAGTGGCATGTATCAGAGTAAAGTGCCCCATGGAGTTCAAAACATGGATAGTGTTTTATTAGACAAAAAAAGATACATTGAGTAATTGGATATTTAACTACATGTTATTACTATAAAGAAAACTAGTGTTTCACATTTTAAAAAGTATTTTTAGATTAAAAATTGTTAATGTTACTATTATTGTGCTGAGGTATACTTGTGTGATTCCATTTCTTATGTAGTAATGTTATCAATAAAGTTTTAGTATGGATATTATCTCAGAGAAAAATGCTTTATGCAAAACACTGTTTCTTGCTATTGGCATATAGTTAAATATCAATTAATATATTTGTATTTTTTCTCCTTGATAAAATAATATCCATGATTTAAGATTTGGCTAATGTTACTATATTTGGGAACATTTTCTGTCTTATACTTAGCAACATTAGAAACCTGTTTTTAATTAGAAACACTTTCAAACAAAACTCTTGTTAAAATTAAAACACTTTTTAGTTAAAACAAATATTTAAATATCAAATAACTCATTTTCTAATGTTTCTGATAAAGCAATATCCATGATTGAAGTTTTTGGGAACTCTTGGGGCACTTTACTTTGAAACATGCCAAATGCATTTTTTATAATATAAAAAAATTGTATTTTTTGGTTTATTTTTCTTAATATTTTAAAAACAGTAAACAATTTAATCTTTCAATACTAAATAATGTATAAAATAATAAATCTGATCATGAATATTTATATAATATTGAATGGCTTTGAGTATGATACAAGAATATATTGCACAAGCTAGAAAAATATTGTACGAGTCGAAGGCGAGCGCAGTATATTCTTGTATCATACGAAGAAAAGCCATTCGATATTATTAGTATTATTTAAATATCAGGTTGACTCAAATCAAACCTTGCGTTGACAGTGTTGTAGTCCAACAGTCTACCAGTCAGTCAATAATGTTCTTGCTAAAAATGCCTGGATGTGATACAATATTAAAAAAATATTGTATTACATCTGGGGACTTTAACCAAAACTGTACAATACAAAGATTTCTTTGCACCACTCGGAAGCCTGGTATAAATAATAATATATTGTTCACCTGACATGTTGTATTCAATGGTTGTATTCAATTAATACCCATAATCATGAACTTGTTAAATTCTTATGTCCCTAAATCCTTTATGTAACCTCTCTTGATATATAAGTCAATTTTTTTTCTAGATGAGTTAAGAGTAGCCAAACTCAATATAATTTTAGTCTATAGACTGAAAGTGACCTATGCTTTTGATAAGCTCCTAGGCGACCGTCTAGCTGCCCGATATGGTGTTTTGTTGAGGTTTGGGTCGAACAGTCCGCTTAGCTTCAAGTGCCTTCCATGCAGGCAGACTGGCTTATGGACTTTTTTGGTCTCCACCTTCTTGCGTCAAGCATAGACTATACATACACAATGTACACCCATATTATTCAACGCCCCAGACCTGCACATACCCTAGGGAGAAAAAGCAATCCGTCCATACCGCCATTGGCGGTTTACAGATTTTTTGATATATGTGGCCAATCAAGGATGATCTATTCATGACTGACATGTGGGAGTGACATTAAGTTTGAGCTATTGTGTGTCATTTGTACTGGGCAGTTGTGCAAGTGGGTAGGACCATCAGATTGTATTGAATACAGAGTGAACATTATATTTTAGTGCAAATATTTTGTATGTTATTTCAAGCTCACTGGCGCATGGCGGAAACTTCTATGGCCATGACACTTGATGGGCTTAAAGAACATTCATGCCAAAAATTTAAAGGTCATTTCAAGGACATCCAGGGTCATTCAAGTTCAAATCATTAAAAATGGTTGTGTAGTCATGGAACTTGGTGGGTTTAGGCAACAGCCGATGCCCACAATTTGTAAGGTCATTTGAAGTCGTCAGAGGTCAACCAGGGTCATCCAAGATCAAACTGCCATAAATGCTTGTATGACCATGAAATTTGATTGGTTTAGATAACAGTTGATGCAAAAAAATTTGGACATCATTTCAAGGTCAGGAGAAACCAGGGTCATCAAAGGCTAAACCACTAGAAATGGTTGTATAACTTCATGGATTTATAGTCCACTCAATCTACGGTAAGACCTGGACAAAACTGCTACAGAAGGTTTTCTTGCTGTAACTTGTTGTACAAACCCTCCCGAACAACATATCAAAAAGGTAGAGAAAAGGAAGCATGGCAAGACATGCTAATTTGCATAAAACCTATGTGCAATTTTTGCCTATATTGTGGTTATTATACAATATATTAAAAGAGGACGACCCGATTTATGTAAATAGAGTTTTCATCTTGATAGAATGGTCTTCACCCCTAAACCCCATCTGTAGAGTTTTGCGCTGATATTTCAACCCGTTTTCATGTGAGAGCTAAAACATGAATTTCTTAGCCCTCTATCTCTATGTATAAAATTAATATCGGTCGACCAAAAATGGGGTACATTTTTGCTCATAACTTCCAAACCAAATATCCTTTAGCCCAAGATTTCACAGGGTAAATGAGAAAAATAGTAGCTTTCTTCAAATACCAAAATGTTGACCACTTTTGGTAAAATCTTGGAGTATGGGGACGATACTATTATAGTAGATTCAACCCATCGTGTCACCAGAGGAAAAGTTTTGGACAGCGTCGATTAGTTGGGAGAGGAGGCAGAACCTGTTTTATGAACAAACTAAGATAATCTGGCCTTTCACGTTGACATAATTTTTGTGAGAGTGCAAATACTTATTGTGTTCCTTCATATTCAAAACACAGGCACTCAAAAGTCAGTAATATTCAACTCACCTGTTACATTGAATGCCACTGAAGCAACGATTATTCCGAATGATTTGAGAGTTAATGCAGCTAAAAACGCGCTTACGTTGACTTGAATGTTTTCAATAAGCATAGAATTGATCTTTCTATACTCTCGCGCTACATGTTTCAATAGATTTAGCGTGGAATTTTAATTTCCCCCCACTGCTCGTGCCCCTCATGCAATGCCCATACCTTCGGAAAAGTACTAGAGGTGACACGATGGGTTGAATCTACTATAGCGATCAGGCCACGGTCCCGAGGTACTTGAGGTCTAACCGTTTTTAGTTGGGTACCGTGTGTAGTGCAGATAGGTTGATGATTCTTTTCCTCATCGACGGTCATTTATTTCATTCTGTCTCCTTGGCATTTAGATGTAGGCTGACTTTATCTGCAGCATTCTCAAATGATGCTTTGTAGTAGATCTTGTGCAGCACATATCACATCCTCTGTTAGAGCTCGCAGTCAAGGTCTGTGAGATGCTGACTTTGGTGACGTCTGGAATGCTTGACCGCCTTTTTATGCTGCTGTCCTACCTATTACTCAGGAAATGACCCCCTTTTTAAAATGTTCACATACTTATTGACCCCATTTTCTTCTTTCCTGCTATCCACTTTTATCACAAGTTTGCATAAAATTATCCACTTTTTTTAAAGAATTTGAACACCCAAATTCAAAATTTTCGCAGCCTACGTGCACAGTTTTAACAATTTTATAATTTCATGGCAGCAATTTTATAATTTCATGGCAAACGGCAATTTGAAATCTAGAAAAGAGGCACTTCCTATTTTAAATTCAGTTTTTAACATCATTGCCCCCCCTTAAAGTTTCATACTGGATGGCCCCATCTTTATTCAGCTTGTGTACCGAATGACCCCATATTTTTGGGTACATTTTATCTGAAAGGACCTGGGAAAGGATCCCGGTGAGGCGTGGATATCTGGGTGGGGTTGAAGAGAGACCGAAAAGGATCCTATTTTCACCTTGCCAAGGCACATATACCCATCACTTCGCATAGGAGTGCCCCCCCCAACATTAGTTGACCCAATGTGTTTGAATAAATACTGATAATAATTTGCTAAATAAAGATCTCCTCATCCCGATTGCAGTCTGACAAATCATCTAGAATGCAAAATTAATTTTGGTGGGAAAACTGCAGCCATCTTTAATAATGATCATCACTTTTCACTTTTAATATATCAATTGCAAGTGCTACATACCTTGAAGGCATAGCGATGCAGAGCATGTTCAAATACTAACAGAAAAATGGAAAATCTCCTTAAACATGCATTTATGAGCTATATACCTTTGTCGAAATATGGGCGTATACATCCATGTAAGATAAATGCAAATTAGCATGTCTTGCCAGGCTTCCCTTTTTCTACCTTTTTGATATGTTGTTTGGGAGAT
>JAMKCH010037318.1:0-15305 GCA_023653785.1 Ophioderma brevispina | reverse complement strand
CTTTTTGGTATGATATGATACCCAATCGCACAAGGTCATTTCTGTCAATGTATGTACAGTTGGCACAACCCACGACCTGTGTCTTTGGTGGATAAGCATATGTAACTCAGACATAGTGACTGATTCAGTGATTGTCTGGTCCATGCTGGTGCCACCACTGCCGTGTGGACTGAGTGTCAGTGACTGTCCACTTGACTGAGTGAATGCTGATTTAAGTAATATACTGCCATATAACCCTGACCTCTATACATGGATGGCGGGCGGCCGCACGTATTGAAAGTCGCTATTGAAACAACCGGATCTTCCCCAGCGGCCATTTTGGTTGATGGGCAGAACCTGAGAGGTCACCAGCTCGATTCAATGCGAAGTCAATGGAAATGGTGAATATTCTTGATTTGAAAGAAAAAATCTTACTATTTTTATAAAATTGTGTGGTAGTAGCATCGGCAAATTATGCCACAGTCATAATTACGCTAAATGGCGCGATACATACTTTCCTAAATCCTGGGATTACCTTACTGTTAGCATATTGGAGTGCAATTTGTGCAGTCAAAATATTATTTATGAAAGGTTGAACAATAAAATGTCTGCCAAAAAGAATGATGTTATGTGAAAAAAAATTGGGGGTTGGGGTTATATTTTGTGTGAATAGTTTACGGAAAAAAATTCACTTCCCTCCACTCTCCCCCCCTTCCCCCTCCCCTCGACCTCCCCTCCCCTTCCCCCTCCAGTTTTTTACTCGCCCTCCGCCCTCCCCTTCCCCCTCCAGTTACCTCTTCCTCCCTCCCCTTCATTTTCACTGTCCCCCTCCCTCCCATCCCTCCTCCCTCTCCCCTCCCCCCCCTTAATTTTTTTAATTTTTTTAATTTTTTTATTTTTTTTCTCCTTCCTTCTCCCTTTCCCCTTCCTTTGTTATTTATTCATTCATAATATTATTACCTTATTCATAGGTAAGTTTGGAATTTATTCGTTCATTCTTAGTTCTTTCCTCATGCATTAATTACTTTGTTTATTTCTATATTTATTTAAATCAAATACTAGTATTCATTTTCTTATTTATAAGCCTCTGCTATTTTATACTGTATTTATGTATATTCAACATTTCATCATTTTGTGTTTCATTACTTTTTCAGAAATTTCTCCAATTATTTCCTGCAGGTGATTCTTTGCCTATTTTGTGCACGCTTTAGTTCCCCCATTCCCCTCCTCATTCCCCTTTCCCCAGCCCCCATCGCTTCCCCCTCCCCATTCCCCTTCCCTCACCTCCTCCTCCTTTCCTCTCCCCCCCTCCTCTCCCCTTCCAGCCCCTCCCCATTCCCCTCTCCTCTCCCCCTCCCCTTCCCCCTCCCCTTCCCCTCCCCTTCCCCTCCCTCTCCCCATTCCCCCTCCCACTTGGCAAGGTCTAGGAGGAGGTCAAATGAGAGTACGAAATAGGGTCGAAAAAACATGTAAGGAGTGGAGTAGAGGAAACGGTGAGGTGGATCCGTATGGAAAAGCTAGTCCCCCTCCTCTCCCCCTTCCCCTCTCTGAAGGTGAGTAGCCCTCCCCCCTGCCTCTTCCCTCACCTTCTCTTCCCTTCCCCCTCCCCATCCCCCTCCCCATTCCCTCCAACCCTCCACCTTATTTTTTTTCATTTATTCCTAATAATAAGGCCAGTTGTGATTTATTCGTTCATTCATTCATTATTCATGCATTCATTCATGCATTCATTTCGATATTATTTATACCGAATATGCATTTATCTTATGTATAACATGCATGCTCTGTGGCTCTGCTATTTTTTGCTGCTTTATTTATTCACATTTCCCTCATTTTATTTCATTATTTTTTTCAGAACTTTCTTATTTGGTCATTAATGATCATTTGATATAACAAAATTCCCAGAACGGTGAAAACCTTTTTATTTTCCCTTATTTGAGTAAATTTGCAAATTTACTTACAAGTGCCATTGAATTAATGCAGTAACAACGGGTTCTTGCCCCTCCTGAATATGCCGGTCAAATGTTTTCATTTTCACTTTTTCCATCACCGCCCCTATCCATGTATAGAGGTCAGTGTGCCATACTGGGCTGGGCTAGTTCTGCAAGCCTCACCATCGATTTTTTTTGTGGTGTTTTTTTCCTGTTGTTTTTTTCTTTCTCGTTTTTTTTTCCTAGTACATGACATCAAAACTAACACTCCGCATGATACAGTAATAGCTCGACTTGTGAGTACTACTACGAGGTTAGGCACGCATACTATGGCCGGACGGGCCTGACGTCACCAACGGTCGCTTCAACACCGCGGTGAAACAAACCGGGAAGCCTGTGTATTCAACAGAACCAACAAAACAATGGGTGAACAGGAGCACAAAAATTAAGAGTTCTACAAATATGCTCCACTTAACGATTCAAGTGATAATAATAACAGCTTGTTACAAAGTTTTCTTTTCTCCTCGTTTATGAACGATCCCTTACTGCAAGAAGAATCGGCAAAATTTAAATCCCCGTGTCGCTATTCACAGGCGTGTTTACAAAAATGGTGGCAATACCATGTCTTTGACAGCTGGTAGCGACCTTTCGGTAAGTTCGGGACTACATCGGAAATGTCACAAACATTAAGTCACATGATTGTAATCTCATTCCTACCCACCACGCATGCAGTGTGTGTGCGTGTAGTGTATGTAAATACGGCAAGATAAGGCTCATTTCTGGTCTTCGACGTCATATCCCAAATAATAATAATAGCACATGTTTGATCATCGGACAAATCTACACTGAAGTACTTACGTTTTCCAGAAGTTTTACGCTATTTTTCGACATGCAATGGATTCAAATATAAATAAAGTGGGACAAGTGAATGGCTGAAAGTCTTCTAACTACCTGTGGATGCAGTATTGAAACAGTAAGTGCCTCCTACATGGGACTTTTCATTACCAAATTTGATGTCATTGTTTCCACATGCGTTTATAGCGTTCGTACGTTACCATAACTTCAGGCCCAATTACCAAGTTTTCAAGGGCATTTTTCCCGCACTATGCCCTGTTAGCTTCGCTGCAATCCTGAGCGCCTGTACATACAAGAAACGGTATCCCCCTGTTCCCACCGTATGTGCCACAAAGTCAAGAGTTTATGACAAGAAATTCATGCGAATATGTGAAAACTTTGATGTCTTAGCATCCCTACAAGCTCGATTTTAAAAATACAAACAGTGCACAGCTTTTGCTTACATCCGTAAAATGTTGACCCTAAATGGGCCCGGCCAAAATGACCGAAAATTTCAGGCCTGGCTATGTTGAGATTACGCTGGTTCCCTGCGACTTTGGTCTCTCACCACTTCACAACTGGGTAGTCTGAGCCATAAAGCGAAGCCCAAGGCGCAGGGCACCAGTGTATGTTGGGATTTTGTACGGTTAAGAAATCACTGTTTCAAAATCATCAGATTTTAACCATGAATGGAAAATCAGTCAAGGAAACAACATGCGTATAATATGAATATATAATTTAGGACTGCATCAAATGTAAAGATTTTCAATAAGTCCTGTTTTTGTACTGATTCTGGTTTGCTTATTCCGCATCGGATCCACTGCGCACTCATCCCGTTTTTTTTTCAATACACTTGAGTACGTAGCGTCGTAGGAGGTAGGTACGGACGACGATCAACGCTACATGAACGAGCTAGCATAACTAGGGCTAGGCTGGGCAGTCCCTAGTTCCAACACACACACTGCCATTACAACTAACTAAGTGTAGACGAAATTGAAGTTTCTCATGAAGATTTAAACCACAAATGTACTTCTATACTGCTAAAGTTACCTTACCTGTGTTCTCCTCACATTGTAGTTCGAGGTTACTCTAACTGGATACTCCATATTCGCCCCGGCCCCAGGCTATATGACTTGTCAAGCTACTCACATTGTAGAACATGGACATTGCAAGTTGTTATTGCAGGCTAGTTTTATCATTTTCAGAGAAAATTAGGTGGAAAGAGTTTGCTCCATCCACACTAAATGTGAATTTCATTGACATCGACATCCTATGGCATTGGGTGGTAGCCCCTTATACGACAGTATATGGGTAACCTATTTGGGACTAAGGCATCCCATGCAATGACTGAAGTTCAATAGACTAGACTCTAGATGTCTCATCACACACACACAACAACTGCCATTGTGCCAGTGGTGACCTTGACCTCAAAATGACCCTCAAAAAGTGCCGCATTAAGCTCTTACAGCGAAGCCTACCACACCAGACCGAAATTCATTTCCATGCGTCAGAGCATGGCTAAGTTACCCGAAAGTGACCCTTGATGACCTTTTACCCAAATGCCCCTTCGAAAATTGTGACAACAAAACTCTTTGGTGAAACTCTACCCTCATTATCAAAACTCATATCCATCCATCAAAGCACGGCTAAGTAACCCAATAACGACCCTGGATGACCTTTGACCCCAATGACCTCAAAACGTGTACCACAAACTTTCATTGTAAACTCCACCATACCCAAATTCATATCATATATGTCACAGCACGGGCCAGTTACTCAAAAGACCCCTGGATGACCTGTGACCCAAAATGAAGCCCTCGAAAACATTGCCACTAAACTCGTAGGCTAAACGCTACCCCCATACCAAAATTCATATTCCATCTATGTCAAAGCATACGGCCAAGTTACTCAAATGACGACCCCTGGGATGACCTTGACACCTCGAAAACATGACAACTAAACTCGTATGGCGAAATTCTACAACCATACCACACGCATATCCATACTCAACCCAGGCCAATTTCCCAATAACGACCCCTGGAGACCTTTTGACCTCCCAAATTTGAAAAAACAAAAAAAAACCCCTCGAACCATACCACTGGGGGGTGTGTTTGTGGGAAACTCTTACGGCGAAACTCTATCTACACCATAGAACCAAACCTCCTATCCATACTTCACAGCCTATCCAAATTTACAACCAATAATTACCCCTGGATTACCTTGAACTCCACAAATGACCCCTCGAAAACGTACCACTAGACCGTACGTCCAACTCACTCTCCAACCATACCAAACTCATATCCTACGTCAAATCACTGCCAAGTTACCCCATAATGACCCTGGATGACCTTTGACCCCAAAGGACCCCTCGAAAATGTAACCACAAACCTCGTATTCGGAGCTCTACCCCTCGAACGTTAACCACTAAACTCGACGGCAACACTCATACAACTCTCAACCACCATAAATCACCAAACTCATATCCATAACGTCCAAGCAACGGCAAGTTACCCATAAAGAACCCTTGATGACCTTGACCCCCAAATGAAACCCCGCATCAAAAGTGTTACACAAACCTCGTACGTCCGAGCTCTACCACCCTACCAAGAATGCAGGTTTCAGGTTCAGGTTTTATTTTCATCTAATGCACAAATACAATATAAACATCAACATAATTATTAAAAATGATAATCGTAATGGAAAAAAAGACATAATATATATTTGTTAATTTGCAAGAGATTATGGATGCCAGGGAAAACGCAAAGCGTGTATTAAGTGGCGCCCATCCAGTAGTTACACAATTAAGCAGATAAATATGATATGTTGGTAAAAATACATAACAAGCAATAAATGGTAGATTACATACACATTAGAAAGGAAGAAGGGGTGCCGACGTAACATAAA
This sequence comes from Ophioderma brevispina, assembly GCA_023653785.1. Classification (NCBI taxonomy): domain Eukaryota; kingdom Metazoa; phylum Echinodermata; class Ophiuroidea; order Amphilepidida; family Ophiodermatidae; genus Ophioderma; species Ophioderma brevispina. The sequence goes on along the minus strand of JAMKCH010037318.1, from coordinate 9,657 downwards.
AATGGAGATTAACACACAAAAAAACCGATAATTATATAGTACAAGGATAAGTTACCCAAATCATTGGGAGCGAGAGATATGAATCCAATGAGCGGTTTTGAAGAGTTGTTTTAAAAAAAGCTAAGGATGATGGACTGTTTAAGATGGGGATCAAATGAATTCAATAAGAGGGCCCCTTGAATCCTGATTTTGTATTTTCGCGAGCTTGGTATTTAGTTTCAGTCTTACATAAAGGCCTTAGATGATAGAGTGTCATATGGTGGACGTCTTGTATGGTCAAGAAAAAAATGATCATATAAGATATTTGAGGAGTTGGTCATAATGGTATTTATACATGAAATGCGCGGGTCTGGAAGTATAAAGGTCTGAATTTCAAGCGGGGTTTAAGGAAAAAAAAAGAGGGTCGGTATGGGGAGCCCCAATGAATTTGATAATGGAAACAAAATCTGTATTGGCTTTTAAAAACAGAGACTGGAAGATGGAGAATTTTTTATCGGCCCAAATAATTGCACACAATAGTTGATGTAAGGAAAGACAGCGTATTATTTATACAAGGTAGTCAGTGAATCAAGAGGAAGAAAGGTTTAACTTTCTTATAATCCGTTAATTTTGATAATTTTGTAAACATGTGAAGTATGTGATTTCCATGACACATCATCAATTAAGACGCATAGAAATTTAGTTGTATTAACTTGTTCAAGTGGCTTATTGTCGATATTAATGTTAATATCAATTGGAGGGAGGGATTATGCTTGTTTTCTGAATACCATAAAAGTGGTTTTGTTTTTAAGTTTAGGGAAAGTTTATTTATTTTAAACCAGGTAGATATATGAGTTAATTTCTTTATTTAGTGTTGATTCCAAGTAATTTGGGTTCTTATTGGAAAATAGGATATTGGTATCATGCCGCAACATAATAAATTGAGATTGGGGCGAGCACTGAGGAAGGTCGTTGATTATAAGTAAAAATAAAAGGGCGTCTGAGAATTGAGCACTTGAGGTACGCCACATCTGATGGAAGAAGTGGAGACTGGTGTTGATATAATCAAAGATTGTTTTCGGTTTTCTCTAGATAATTTTATCCAAGTATTGGCCAGATACATCTTATCCCATAATTGTTTAGTTGTTAAAAGAATTGTGTGGTCAAGAGTGTCGAAAGCTTTACTGAGATCTAACAAGATCCAGCAGTGCAAAAGTTTTTGGTCGAGGGATTTGTTTGTAAACATTTTATCATAAGTTTATTGATGCCATGAAAGGGAATGTTTAGGTCTAAAGCCCCAACTGGGAAGGGAGTTGAGGCTATTATATTTATCTTATAAACGCGATGATTCGATTGTAAATTAGTTTTTTCAAGAATTTTGGATAATGCCGAAGGATGGAGAGAGGCCTATAATTGTTGAAAGAGTGCTTATCTCCAGCTTTATAGATCGGAAGACTCTTGCAACTTTGAGTTGAGAAGGGACAATACCGGTGGACATGGGCAAGATTGAAATATAAGTTATGGGCTCTATAATATAAGGCAAGATATGTTTACTATGTTAGAGCTAATACCATCGACGCCACAGCTGGTGCTAGGTTTCATTTGGGAGGTGATGTTGAAAGTTCTTCCTTGTAGTGGCGAGAGAAATATACTATTGGGAATAAAGAGATGACCTGGATTTATTAGATTTAAGAATTAACGTTATCTTAGAAGCGGGAATTTTAGCAGCAAGTGATGGGCCTATGTGGTGAAAAAGTCGTTGAAATTTATTAGCGATTTCGAATGGATCTTAATTCAGAGCAATTAAGTCATAAAGTATGAGGGTGGTTTGGGGGAATTTGTTTCTGCCAGAAGATTATTAGAGTTGGCCATGTTTTTTTCATATTGTTCCGGTTGGCCATCAAGCTCTGTTGTGATATGATTACGTTTAGCATGCGCAGGAGACAATTTAGAGTATTGAGATATTTTGTGTCGTGATGTTAAGTTTATTACGTTATCATGGTTGAGCGGTATTTTCTAAATAATTTATCTTTCGTATTAATTGATTGATTAGGCCCAACGTTATCCATGGTTTCCTGGGCGTTTTACGTTTAGATAATTTGGTGATTTAACAGGACAGTGAATATTAAATATTTTGAGTACCTGTCTTGAAAAGTTATTAAAAGCTGTTTCAGGGTTGTCTAGTCATAAACATTCTGCCACGTAGTGGAGGATAGTCCATTCTAAACCCTTGATGTGCGTGGCTTACGTTGGCGTGACATCTGTTTAGTCATTCGAATTGTGTTGTTTTTAAAAGTAACATCTGGAGTCAGAATTTGTGAAATTGATAGAGCACACTGGAAATGTCTGAGATGTCATTGACTAAGAACCCGCCATTACATTGGCTAAAAGCTCATTGTTTGATGTTATCAATGATCGTTGCAGTCGGTTCGGTTTTGGTTATTCGGTAGGCCCTATCAATGGTAGAGAAAAATCCATTAGAGAAAATAAATAAACGAAGTCATTAACTTAGGATCGAGTCATAATCCAGAAGATCGATGTTATAATCGCCCATGATATAGCAAAGAGTTGGACTCATTGTTAACTGTATGAGAATCGTGAAAGCTCAAGATAAAAAACTCGTTCACGGTTGGTTAACTGTTTCTGGGCGATAGATGATACCAACCCGATAGTTTTTTTATTGCTGGCATTTTTCAACATTACATTTCGATAAATAACAGAGTCGGCAATCAGGGCAATTATATTAGGTCGCGTCCTTAGTCAAAGTCAATTGGGTTTTTTTAGGGGGCTGAATGAAAAGGGAGGCACCGCCTCCTCTTCGGTAATGACTAGGAATTTATAACTGAGTAAACATCGAAGTCAACTAAGTTAGATTCGTAATCATAGTTAAACCAGTTCTGTTAAAACCAAGGATATGAAAGGGGGGGGGGTTTTTTATGATTAATGGTAGAAAGATAATTAGTGACTCGTGGAGTGTTTATTTAAGCTTCGAACATTATGATGAAATAATGACAGCTGAATGTCTTAGATTAAGTAAATCATTAAGACCGTCACTAATGTAATAACTACAGTTGGGACTTGGATATGGTCAATATTACAGTGATTATCGCGTGTCGAGGAGTGATGATTGCGGTAACTATTGAATTGAAATGGTTCAAATTGGGTACATTCAAAAATACAATTCAGGTAGCCTTGGACATGGTGCCAAAATACAAATGTGAGCGACAAAAAAAATACACAAACAAAACAATATATTCAAGCGGTTAAAGGCCAAATCGCGTGATATTCCAAAAATAATTTTATACAATATATACAAATGTGAGTAGGCTCCCATGATAATGAATGAATTGAAATGAAACAGCAAAGAATGGCCAGTATAAAGAGATATAATTAAATGGAACTTAAAATTCTAAGTCACAATGTGGGGCTACACGAATGGTAGGCCTACCAAAAGTTGGACAAAACCCAAGAATCGCAAAAAAAACGTGAAAAAATATCCGTATGTTAAAGGACGGCCGAAACGCATAGCCGGACAAAACAAACCCACAAGTTGGTTTTTTAACCCTCGCATGCTAGCCACGCTAGGGTTATAGTCATGACGCACGAGGATTGTAGTCCCAATTTGTGTGTGTTTTGTACAGCAGGGCTACATTTCGTGTTGGTATGGTGAAACAAAAATTTTGGTAGTGGGTAGGGTTGGATATGAGTCCAGGATGTACAGAGTGATCTCCCGAAATCGGGGTTGTATTTGTCCGTTTTGGAGCCGTTTTTTTACGGAAATTTTTAAGCTCGAAAGTCACGGCCTTGTTGTGCATTTCCAATGGTGATGGCGAAGGCATGCCATTGAGGCAAAGGATCTTTGTGCAGTGTTGAAATCTAATGCACAAGGTTAAAGGGCCTTCTTGACCATCATTGGTAAGTCTTCAAGTAACCATGTCACTAATTAGCATTGGATTTTACTACAAGTTTTAGCGCTTTAGGCATTTGACCTTACTCACAGGTTCCATGGTACACTCACTCCTACCTATGAAGAGGGAATATTTGAACAAACTATTTGTAAACACATCTATATTTTAAAATTTCAAGTAGGCCTTCTTCTTAATAACATAAATTAACTTGAAATATTTATTAATTTAATATGTCTCATTATAGAACTCAAGCGTCTTAGCCATTACCGCAATCAATTTCCCACATTCTTGTGAAAATTAAAAGGGCTGCCAAAAATGACCAAGGACAAAATTACTTGATTTGATACATATTTGCTAATTCAAAACAGTTGCTCTGAGAGAGAACCGCCAAGACAGCCTGGTTTCAATACATTGTAGCTGGGAATCACTTTGGCAGTAAATTTGTGTATCAAGCTAAATGATAGTTATGTTATTACCTCAATTAGCACTATCCAATTCACAATTGGCAATGTCCTTGATTTGGACAGGCATATAGGGGATAGGTAGAGTAAACCTGGACTGATATCTTCATCCCAGAAGTCAAACTTTCGTATTCACTTGACCCTGGGACTTGACCATACTTGGTTTAACTTTTTAACTTTAACTATAGCAGTGGTTATGATATATTTCAGGTCATTTCTCTTCTTAGATGGAGTTATTAGCTGAACAATACGTTAGTCAGAAAAAGTATGTTGGGCCACCTTTCCTCAACAAACATTTGTTATAATGTAGAAACATAATTTGTGTTTGAAAAATTATCATAAAAAATAACAAATAGTGCATAATCTGTGATATTTTGTCACAAAAAACTAGGATCAGGCCCTTACAGAACATTTAAATGATGTATTCTTAGTGATGTGGCAAATAAGATATTGTAAAAAGTCAAGTGACCATATAGCCTAGTAATAGAGAGGGCAATTGTTCTGTTCACACCTATATTTTATCGTCATACCAAATAAGGAAACATTAAATTTCTACTACTATTTGATTTTTCACTTGAATCTTGGAGACGTTTGTAATGAAATGTGAGTTTTTTTTTGTACCAACTTGTATGTCTCGCATCATAGAGTAGAGACCAATGTTTACCAGTTCACAACAAGTCAAATTCTGTTTTGTCTTCCCTTTTACAAAAAAATGATTTTCACCCGATTTTCTGTAACATGAAGAAGCATGCAATGGACCATATTACAATCTAACATACCTGTGGATAGATTATCGGTCATTGAGTCATGTGTTCCCAAAAGTTGGCCTCATGCCCGACTCGTTAGTTGTTCACTAAAAAACATCTCGAGATTCACAACAACCAATTTGTTTGCCACAGGACAAAACAGGATTGAAAGCCTTATAGGACTGTGCCTTTTGAAGGTGATTAAGTATCAGGGCAACAACTATATTTGTAATTGGCAAAGAGGGGCACTTTTTCACTTGTACAAGGTTTTGAGACAGTATGTAGATTAACCGTGTATAATAAGCAAGGGTTTACATGCATCGTTGTTGCTCTCGTTTAGGAATATAGATGTATTTTGTTGCTCCATTGTGTATTGAACTTCCTGTAACTTCTTAACCCCTAACGGGACCCAAGGCTAGGCTAATTCATGGGTCTCACACACCAGGGAATTTAGCGATATAGATTTCCAATTACTGACCTCCTGTCAGGCAAACTTGTGGGGACACAAATGGGCCATAGGACTGTACACAGATTTGGGTCGAAGGTCATATTGGCCAATCCTTGTGCCACAAAATTAAATGCTATAATCACTAAGATTTAGTCAAAAGAAGAACACTTTGACACCAGAATCCGTACACATATTAGGATTCAAAGTCACTTGGGCTGGCTACAAGAACGTCAAGTGAATAGTCTCCTGGAGTGTCTGTTTTCTTCTCCTCCTCAGTGGTGGCTTTTCTGCTCTTCTGCCAAACGCTTGTTCCGATTGGACGGGGGGGGGCAGAGTACAAAATGGTCTGCCTAATGAAACACATGCTCCATAATTTGATTTCATCGGTTGGGATGAGCCTGTCAGTCACTAGAATTAAGGTCATTGGCACTGCAGGCCGGATTGTCAGCAAAGTATAGGTTTAAAGTTCAATGGCAGGGTGTGCAACAAGTAAATTTTGTAGGTTTAAAATCATTACAAGAATAGCCCTCAGAAGACATTTAAAAGCATATAAACCCAAATTTTTCAGGGGGCTTCGCCCCTCGACTACCACCGGGGCTTTGCCCTGGGAACCACCAGGCCCCTAGGGATGGCCCTGGACCAGATCCATTTTTGTTGGTTGAGATGCAACACTGGCCCCCCCCATATGAAAACATAAGCTACGCCAATGCTTTGTGCGCTTGTTGTATCCCTCCTATCTTTGCCCCTGGGTCACTTCCCCAAGAGCAGGGGGTTCTCATTATTTTAGCTGACGGCCAGATATGTACAAACATATTTGAAAGTTCCCTTATTTGCGGGGCCAAGTACACCTGAATTTCTTTTATGTTTCCCTTTAGATTTTAGAGCCAGTCAGGGGCCAAAATCAATAATGGCAGAAGAATTTTCAGGAGAGAATTTGAGTCATGGTCTTTAAACTATCTTCTTTTTGAACCTAAACCAATATTAAGTTTACACAGACTTACACAGTACTCTGTGCGGGCTTACAAAAATAACATTTTGCTCTCACATCCAAAATGGATTGAAATATCAGGTGGAACTTGTATATGTGGAGTTTGGGGTCAAGGTATTCAATCAAGATGCAAAAGCATATAATGAAATCAGGACAGAACAATAGAAGCAATGTAAAAACAGTTTAGAGGCACATTTTTGTCTTATTAACAATAAACGAAAAACACTTCCGGGACTTAAATGTCACTGGGGTAATGAGAAAAATTATAATTTCTTCTGATACTAAATCTAAAATTCTATTTAAATGACTAAGTGGGAGGCCTAGGGCCAAGGTTGCGAATCTGGTCACCCTAACACACACACACTGTCCTATCGTGGGCATTCTTCTGTCACGTTTGTGACCTAAAAAGGGTAAATTTTGATTTCGGACCCAATGCTGCTGTTGTTTTGCCAATATAACCAATCTGCTATTACTTTTGGTATAATGAGTAAACCTTAGTCAAAATGTAACCAAAAAAATAATCTTTCCATTTTAGTTTCAGATTGGTTATGTTGTCACGAGGGGAAAATAAAGTCGGTCACGTTGTGACCTCAGACAAAAAGGGGTGTTTTTTGAATTCAAACTTCAACTGGTAAAATTCTGTGAGTATTTAAGTACTCACATTCTTATATTTATTTCAGAACGACATGTTACTTTGTCATTACAACGACTATTGTTAATGTGCACAAAACCAACGAAGTTGTCAATAAAATCTTGTGTATTTCCATATTCTCAACTATTCAAAACACCTTTCTATTACAATACCACAGTAATAAACTTGCAAAGGAGCAATTGCGCTCATAGATGCAGATTTACCGTGTTTGAAATAGTGCAAGTCTGATAAATTGGCAACTTCACCCCAAACTCTTCAAAAGACGCATGGAAATCAAGTTTAAGCCAAGTATTATATTAAAATAATTCTTGTTTTGTTTAAAAAATGATCATTTAATATTTTAACTGATCATAAAAGTTAAACATGCTACACTTCTTCAATAAGACAGAAATTTATGTCCCTCAAATAATTAAATGGTGAGGCCGGGTCACGTGCTGCTGACAGAATAGCAACATCAATACCTTTTGAAAAGAAGAAGACATAAACCATTTCTTTTCTGATAACAGAAGAAGGATAAAAGAAACTGGCTTTTGACACCAAATATGAAAATTACTGGAGATAGTGTTTTCTAGTAATAAAAACTTTTTTTTTGGTCACGTGTGAGACTACCAAAGTAAATTTAAAATTCTTTGTTAAGTACTTGTCATAATTCTATCAAATTTGTAATTTTTTCAACTATTTTGAAAATGAAGTCCGCAAGTTTTAGGCAGTATTTCAACAAAATTTAATAGCTATATTCAATATAAACTAAAGAAGCAAAATGGTGATGTAATAATCTCACTTTTTTATCCAAATATTAACACGTTCATTTATGCAAATGAGGTGTTTGAGTGAACATATGTTTAAAAAAAGTCATGCAGGAAAACCTTGGAATGGATGGTTAACAAGGATAATTAAGGTAAAGACATTGGCAATACCAGTTAAACTTCATTTTTCATCAAAAAAAGGTTTAACTTTTTTGAAGAAGGCCCAAGTACAATTTTAGCTTTCTTTTATTTTAAACAAGCTGACGATTTATCTCATTCTCAGCTGGTCCGATACCACGATAAGATCGGAATTTTCCTACGTATTGGATTAATGATATATAAAATTGGATTATTTGCGCCCAATATTTATTGTCTCACTATGAGTGTTTTAAAATATTGGGCTCGACTGCGTCTTCACCAATAGTTTTTTGCAACTATAGCTCGGACCAAATAAAATTTGGGCTTGAATCAATCCAATTTATTACAAAATTTGTAATCAGATGTTTTTTTTTTTGTTAATGAAAATAATTAGAAAAATTGGACATTGATTGGGTCACCCACCTTTAAAAGCAATAGCACATTTATTAAGGAGGGCTTCCCCAATTTTAAATTTTTTTGCAATTTTGCCAGTTGTATGGTAATGACAACAATTAATACTCTTGCAAGCGAGAAACAAGCTCTAACCCCTTCCCCTTTATTGCTGATACCCTGGTGCTGAAATGACCAAAACAATCCAGGCCACATTTTTACAAATTTTTAGATCAAGCCTAGGGCAAATAATAGTGTACATGCCACTTAGGGCACGTGGCAGGGGTTTCAATTGGCCTGATCAGTTGGTGCGTGCGTGAGGAGCCCTAATGTGGGGTCATGGGACCATTCACTTTATGGTGCTACACTACCATAGGATAGTGGCACTTAAGATCGATTTCATTTTACTTATTCAATTATTTATTGTGAATCCCCGATTTCAGAGTTTATTTTCATTAGACACCAAATTGTTTTGAGATCATTTAAAAAACTTTGGGTGCCAGGTTGCCTTTACTGCTTGGAAAGTCTTACTAGCCATTTGTTAAAGGAATATGTCAGATTTTTGTGTTCAGCTCAGTTGGACTTACATTCATAAAATATATGTACATACATCACGAATTCCTGAAAAAAAAATACAATCGAGTAAAAATTAACAAAACAGAGGCATTTTAATTTTTGCTTTTTGACATACGAAGAAAACGGGCGGATTTTCGCCACGGCTTCATGGATCAAAAGCGCCCAACTCGTTTGATGTCAAAGTGATGACCAAAAACCATCGTGTTTCTCAGAATTGTTATTGCTGACACAGTGTAATATGTGGATTAATGAAAGTAATATAAAAAATTGAGAAAAAAAAAGTTACAGAAGACATATTTTGTTTCATTCGTTGTGTTTAATTATTATTGAAGTGGCAACACTGCGATATGATGGTCACAACGTTGTAAATTATGGATGGTCATCACTTTGACGTCACCATTTGCCTGCGTTGTGGATTGTCGGAATCGTTTTCGAGTAAGCTATTGGGCGGGAAATTAAAAGGGCAAAATACTCAACAAATGTGGACAATTTTCAACTTCTTTTGATTTATATGTAATCTACGTTAACTGTAAAGCTTTCCTCATAAACAAATGTTCCAAATATCAGAATCATGACACATATTTCCTTAACAGCCAAAGTCATGGATTCATAAATAGCAGGGTAA
>JAMKCH010037317.1:0-14613 GCA_023653785.1 Ophioderma brevispina | reverse complement strand
AATGAGCAAGGAATTATGAGTTCCTCCAGTGACGTTAAGTGATGGGCGCGTCGATGCCGACGTGGGACTGGGCGCATCATCAAAATGTGTAATGTACATTAGGGTGTCTCGAGGCTTTTTTGAGCAAAAAAAATGCACTAGTTGGATCACACGTAAGTATATTAATAATCTCGACATCTTTGGTGAGGTATAATGGAGTGAGTGAGCTGAGTGCACACAAAGATGGAATGAAACCGTAACTAAAGTACGGTAAGTTTATTCCGTTTGGTTAATGCTTGGGACTCGGGTCATATGAGGAGGATGGAGGGGAGGGGAGAATTGGAAATTGAATGGTGGAGAGGTTAAAGGCAAACAAATAACATGCAAAATGAACAAATGAGATTGGGAATGGTAGAGGGGAAGGAGAAAAAGAGAAGGGACCTAGGGAAGGGAAAGAGGAAGGTCTTGATAGAAAGGGGAGGGTAATATTAGGGGAAATGGGGAGCAGGGAGAGTCAAAAATGGGGAGAGGGAAATTGAGAGTTAATGGAGTGGCTGTGGATGAATAATAAGGAGGAGGAAAACTGGGCGAGAGAGTGGAGATTGAGACCACCCTCTCAGCACACCGGCAAGGGGGAGGAGGACACATTTTGTTTATCTGGAAGTTTTCAAAAAATTTACAAATGCATATGGATGGACATTTTGCATGTTTTAGATGCGCATGTTTGGTGGCAATGTAACAATGGTCATAACGTAAAAAGTAGAACACTAATTAATTGTCCATCTCATGTGTTAATCTCTGGCCCAATCATACTGTGGCCCACATTGATTACATACAAACATGTTTGTGATCTGCTCTGTTCAATCTATTTTGTTACGCTTTAAATTTATTTTCACCAGAAATTATTTTGTCCGTGCTTGAAACTAATATTATGTTTGGTGTGTGTTGTGTTCAAAAATAAGGTCTTCATCAAACTGAAATTTGTACCAATGTTTTGGTCTTACGGATTGAATTTTGATTTTAAGAACCGGAAGTCAATGCCATGAATTGGCAGTGAAGAACTACAAAAGGAGATTTGTGGATCGTGGCTACTGACTATCCTACTTTTTGCCAAATGAGTCAGCCATAGAAGTCCAAATCCTCCCAGTTCTGCATATTTATATGATACTTTGGTTTTTCAGTTATAATTTTTACTTTTCTTGACATTTTTAGAAAGCATACTGGCATCAATGCAGCCCCCCTTCCTTCAGTACCCAACTTTGGAATCTCAAAACAATTGGGCTTTTGACATGCATCAACCATTTCATGGGACACGCCATCCCCAATGCCTTGTGATATCAGTCCTTTGAACAGCAATCATCAGCAACAACTGCACCACATCAACAGGCGGGACATTCATTGGCACATGTGCCAAATCAAACTCAACCAGGGGAACAGAGACTTTTTTGCAGTGACCAAAGTTTACAAGATTTGAAAGTGAAAGATCCAATAGACTTTCATTTCTTCCCGTACTGGAATCAGTTGGAGTAAGAAAAGGACAGTGAACCGAACCAGCATCACTATCAGGTAAGCAGTGGTTTTAGTGATAATGCACCCTCACGGCACACTGTTGCACGGTGAATTAGCTCGGCATATTCTGAACCAACATTTAGGAAGAGAAGCTGGCCATTCTGCACATCATGTTCAGCAGACAGGATCTCAATATACCACAAGCAATAATGTTCAAAAAAATGAACATAAGCAATGGAAATAAAAGCAATGATAAGCAGGGGATATCAACAATACACAAACCATCAGTCAAATCAACCCCAAACGTAAGAATGGATTGTCCTTTGACCTGCGTATGCATGTCATAAAGCCTCAGCGAGAGCGGAAAAAGTGGAGAAAGATTGGCCAAGGAGATGGGAGTGAGCAAGACGCAAGTGCAGAAGATTGTCAAGATAAGACAAAATCAGAATGTTGTATGATCTCATGTACACCTGCTGAGAGAGCTAATAGGAAGAGATTAAAGAGGAATCCAGATCTGAAGCCAATGCACAGTTGGTACTCACCAGGGGCTGGATCCAGCCCTGGCTAAAGGGTGGGTGTCCAAGATAAGATGGGCTTAGAATGGCTGCGTAGCATGGGCGGATGCGGGAGGGTGTGTGACCCCCCCCCCCCCCCCCCCCGCGAAGCGCGGAAGATTGTTCATTTTTATCATGGCCATCAAACTTTTCAATGTAGTTGATGGGGGAATTGTTCATATCACTCATTTCTAAATGCGTTGGAAAGATTCTTTCAGACAATAATATTGACCTGGCGAACACAGCGAGCCCGAAAATGTTTTAAATCGTTTGTGATTTGGAACAAAATGTTTACCTTTTCACACAGAATTCAGAAACTATTATTTACCACTACTGATTTCTAAAGTAGGGCGGATAAGCCCCCTCTCAAGGGCAGGGGGGGGGGCGACCACTGGAAGTTGAGGGCTCAAAGCAGCCATAGTGTCCAGGCAATCCAAAGCAGCCTGGCGCCGTGTACGGGCGGAGGGGTTCCCGACCTCCCCTACCAAGCGCGGGACCCCTGCAATGATTGTTTTCATACACAATTTGAAATTTGGTTAATGTTTTTACCTATAATGTGTACATGTATGATAAACGGCATTCAAAAGAAAAAAATATAGTTTATCGTTTTTTGTTTGATTAACTACATGTAAAGTGTAAAGAGAGTTCATGAATATTAAGCGCAAGGGGTGGGTATGAGAGGGTATGTCCCCCGTCCGCGCGAACGCGGAATCCCTGCAATGTTCACTTTCCAAACAAACACTTTCCTATGAAAATTTGATAGAAACAATTTGAACTTTACAGCGTTACAGTGGTAACTTTATAAATTCTATATATCAACGGTCTTAAAATCAGGTTTGATGGGTTTAGGTTTTGTTTGAATTAAATCGCATAAAGTGTTCATAGAGTTCATATCAAAGCGGCGCAGGGTTTGGGTGGGCCCCCTCACGCTTTCAACTCGTAACCCCTGCAAACATTCACTTGCCAAAAACACATTTTCTTATGCAAATTTGGATAACAACAATTTGAAATTTACAAGTGGTTCACTTCATAATGCCTTAAGATAGATATGATCAACTTTCTTAAAATCACCGTTCGACCGATCGATCTGGTCGTTTTGAGATAAGTACAAGTAAACGCTTTCCGGCTTTTTAAAATGCTGAGGAACATGGGGCCCCATCTTTTAAGTGTTTTTGCATAAAACCTGTCATAACAATTTACATTTCTTACGGACAATTTAGATCCCTTATAGAAAATTATTTCAAAGTATCCAAATGTCCTTGGAATACTGCTGACCCTCAACTCGACTGTTCTTCAACCGTAATTGTTTCTGACCTAAATATCGTAATACTTGACGAGAGCATATGCTGTAAAAATGTATGAAATCGCTTAAAAAAGGGAAGCAGATAGAAACAACCCTTCCCATTTTTTCTCCCATCCAGTGGCGTTTACAGAGTAACCACATTTTGGCGTAACGATAGAATACCTCACTCATATGGTCATGATTTCTTCCTAAACGTGGGTATTGTTGCACTGGCATGTTAAAAGTATCACAAACATTCTTCTCAAAACAATAACAATATAAAGCCTATACGATTTCTTCAACAATTTGTTTTTGCACAAATATTGTACAAAATGATATGGATCAGAGAAAACTTTCATTCCCACCAAACAAAACGGATCAATAGCCTGTTTCGACAAATTTGAAACAGATTTTGGATGAGAGATCTCGTGCATTAATATTGCACAAATCAATTTGATGGACTTTCAGTGGTCAGTGACATTTAAAACAAATTTGAACAGATTAAGTAATTGTATTTTGTGAAAGAAGTTTTTTTTACTTACCAATATTGCACATCTGCACTGTTCCTAAAGACACTTGGATATTGCCCCAGTCCCCACAACGTATTATAATTATGTCTGTTTGTCTTAGTTTTTCAATGAGTCTTCCTTCAACGTTGATTTCCACCATTGAAACTTGAAGAATTGTACTTCATTTTTTTTCCAGCTTAAGAATACTTTTGATGTTTTACAATATTTAAATTAATATATGATATAGAATTAATTGATTTAATATTCAGACAAATGATGGAAACTGAACGGGGTAAATAGATCAGCTTACAAATTCTATCCATCTGCCCTAATTGTCAACCAAATTTCTTCATTTTTCAAGCATTGTTTGAATAAAGCCATATTGGCACATTTGCTGAAGAGCGCCCCCCCAATTGTCAATATTATGATATTTTTTGCACAGTTACGTTGGCAATTATGTCTAGGAAACTATCCCTGCAAACGATAAGCGCTAAAAATGTGTTTGATCATAAAATAAGCGATTTTGTAATAGAATCTGGATCCAGATTGGACTTAACGGCAGAGCTGGAAATGCTACGTGTATCCGTCCAGTGATGAATATCACCGCCTCGGAAAATAACCTCTAACTTGTTTTATTGGTTCAGGCAAATCAACTAAGGGGTGAGCGTAGACACGTAACATGGGCGCTATTCCTGGCTATTTCACATTGGAAGGCAGTTGAATATTATCGGGGATCCCGATAAATATTCTGATACAAAATTCCTTTCGGGTGTGAGACAAGACAATTTCGACTTAACCATTCACCATGTATGGTTTTACTGCAGTTACCAATGCACCCGAGGAAAACTCTCATTTTTTTAAAAAAAATGGGGCGCTCTTCAAAAAAGGTGCTTAATAATATGCTTTAATACAAGCGCCACCAACATGTTGCAATGGGATTAAATGACCCTCGTTGAAACCAAGTAACTACAACAAACCAAAAATAGACTACAGAAACGCAAACTAGGACACAAATGTAAAGTCCAAGACGAGACAGATAAATGGGAGAAATATACTGAAGAAGCTTGGTGTGTACCCATGGCGAAATTGCAGACCTTATTCAAAATTTGTCCGCAACTCCGAACCAATCTACTAAAAGACCGGTATGGCTCACAAAGAAAGCAACAGAAACTATGATGAGGAAAAATATCTTGAATATGTTCAAGACTAAGAAAACTGAAACGAAATCTAGAGCCCTACAAAAAGTGTCCGAGAGAGGCTAAGCTAAATTGAGACTGGGGCTAAGAGCTTTTGAAAAGAATTAGTATAAAACTTAAGGTGACCCAAAAATCTTCTTACGCCTACGTAAGGTCTAAACAAAAGTCAAAGACACAGTAGGGGCCTTGAAAACCGACACAGGCAGTGTAATACAACCAAGACACCTACTCTGCAAAGCACTAAAAACGACTTCTTCTCGCCTGTGTTCACAGAAGGGAAACCAAATTTCCAGTTGTTTCCTGATGACATATATCAAAGACCGGATGAGGAGAAAAACTAAAGGATATGGAAATCCTGCAAATGCTGTCAAGATAAATTTAAAAAACCTGGACCCCCTCCAAAGCAGCAGAACCAGCCGAAATCACTCCATCTATCCTCAAACAACATGTGCTGATGAACTGTGCATGCCTCTCGCCTGTATTTACAATACGCTTGTTTTTTCCCCCTGCAAGAAGGATATTCCACATCGACCGATCTGCAAGAAAAGGTTCAAGATCCAAGCATCCAACTATCGCCCACTACCTGACGTCGTCGCAGAGAAAGGTATTAGAAAGCATATTGATATACAATTACAGAGCACCTTGACAGTTGAGTCTAAACGAGTCACCACATGGTTTTAGGAAAGGAAAATATTCTTGCAAAAATCTCATAGATACCGGAAGTGATCACAAAGCTCATACATAGTGGAACACCATTTGATGTCATATATCTAGACCTGGCCAAAGGCCTTCGACACCTTACCCCACATACCACACCAGACTGATAGCAAAAACACATCACCTTTCATCGAAGAAGGTAAAATTCTCACTTGGAAATCGAATCATGGCTGGCTGGCCGCAAACAGAATGTAGTCCCCCCGGTGGAAGAAGTAACATTCATGGGGTGGTCACGGGTATCAGAGTTGGGACCCTCTGTTTCCTTATCTATATGGACGATATGGAGACTGCTATTACGCAACATCCACAATAAGCATTTTGCCGATGACACAAAACTGTTCACCCAGTTCAACAAAATGAAGACATCAGATGCTTGCAAGATGATTTGGACCACTTACATGAATGGGCGGAAACCTGGCAAATGAAGTGCAATGCAGATAAATGTTGAGTTATGCACTTGGATTTCACAATCGTCATCATTCTCAAATGGGGCAACACACATTAAAGAAACCGTCGAGGAAGAAAGTCTTGGGCATCCAAATCAACAAAGCATTAAAGGGTCTCAATCCAATGTGCACCTGCCGCAAAGGAAAGACAAGAAAATGCTTGAGCAGGTCCAAGCTAGAGCAACAAAATCATACCAAGTCTTCAACATTTATCGTACTAGCAGCGATTACACCGACTACATCTAACAACACTGGAAAAGAGCATGAAAAGCAATATCATCCAAACCTACAGATATAAACCAAATTGATAAGAATATTCCAGAGAAAAAACCCCTCTTGCAAGAGCAGTTTATATCAGCACACAACGCGGCATTCACCAAGTTGGCCAAATCCTCCAGATAGACTCGACGTAAGAAAAAATTTCTTTCCGTCTGCGAGTGGGTGGATAGCTGAATAAACCTCCATAAAGTGTTGTCCAAGCGCCCAAACTACTCTGTGCTTTACGCAGGAATTAAGTAACTTTGGTTCCTTCAATGGGCAAAATGGACCCCAAACCCTGCCACAAGCGATTAGTCACACTGAATACGGTGAAGGTGTGCCATCTAGCTAAAGGTCGTTTCAATACACTGCAACGGCGTGCGTTGCGATAAGTTGCAGTGCTCGAATTAATTACGGTCTCTGTCCATATACTTGTATGCGGTACTGCAACCGAGTTAAATTTCTTTTAAAACTGCAGCTGCAACAGGTTACGTTGAGTTGCGCCAGCAAGTGATGCGATATATCCGGCACTGCACTGCACAGTGTAACGAGGTATGAACGAACCTTAAGGTATTCTAAGGGTAAGGTAATGTCATAAACTCATTAACATTGAAAATGGCCCTAAATTCAGTCCCCGAGAGTCGCGTTTATACTATAAATTATTTTGTTAAATTGTTTAGATGTAATTAATCTCTTTCCATTCCATTGAAAAATAGCCCCCCCCCCCCAATTTTACTTTTTTTGCAAAATGTAATTTTTTGCGTAAAAAATTTATATCTGACGGGCAAATGAGATCCCTTAGAGAAAGTTATTTCAATGTATGCCCTTCATTCTATTAAACATTGAAAATGTCCAGAATAGGTCCCCAGAGAGTACGGTTAATATATCTTTAAGAAGTAGCCTTTTTTCTACAATCTGAGAATCAACCCAAAATTTTCAAACTAGCATTTAAAAAGTTTAGTACACTCTCAGAAAAAAAATGCAACTTAGAACCTTTTCTCTCTATTGAATCCTCAAGAATGCACCCTAAAAAGAGTATTAAATCGGAGAACACAAACGGTTCCTAACAGAACCTCACTGTGCTTAATACAGGATTTTAAAGGACTCGTTTTAGTTTCGTTGAAGACCCTACCAGTCCTCATACAGGACAAGTTTTTAGAACCTCTTTCGTACATTTTTTTTTCCGCGGGTGTGCCTGCGTTGTAAATTCTTATGAAAGGTGGCAAAAACAATTGAAATCAACAAATATAAAAAAATCAACCTTAATGTTGGACAAAGATGGGTGCGTCGCTTTCGTAACGAGGCCTAAGATAAAAACTTTGTCGGGCAATTTTCTTGAAAAGCTTGCTGGATGCAGTGCAAGTTGTATTATAATTCTTCGGCTGCATTGTGTTTTGGAATTTTATTTTCTGGTCCATTAGGGATTTGAGCGCACTTCAACAGAATCTAGGAGAATCATTGTTTAGAAAACGGCAATTCCAACATTTTCGCGCACCGTGAATTGCTATTTTCTCTACCAATATACGGCTGAAAGTTGCCGAATCGCGTTTACGTACCAAAAATGTTGCCCAACCTGCACTCCTACCCCTGTCTCTTTAAATTTCACATCATACCAAATAGGCTAAAAGAAGTAATACCTCACAAGCTTTTTGCAATCAAATCACTGATAATCAACACAACCTGAAAAGTTGTGATTAAAGAACAACGGCAAATAAAAACAACATAGCGGCGAATCTCATTTCTTTGTGGTCGATGCACAGTAAGTTTTCAACACCTAATTCTTCTGTTTGAGTAAATAGGGAATTAGTCACGCTTCGTTTACTGATTGAGTAGTTAATACATAAAGCAACTACTCCACTCCTCATCTGTAATGAATGTAACATTCAAGCATCCATATGATAAGGTAACCACAAACAAGCACTGGTAAATAAGTCCTGAGTGTTTTCCACAAGTATTTCAAGAAAATTATAAACCTATTGATTTTTAAACACGATTAATGTGGTTTAGTTTGCTCAACTTAGGTTGTCATTTTCATACATCGCTGATGAAGCATCGTACCCTATGTATATGATCTGGGCATGCCCCAGGGTTCTGCTGCAGGCACATTTATGTTTTTGTTGCGTAGCGGCCCCTGTTGAGAGGATCTCATCTGCACCTGGTCGCTCGTTGGTCATCTACGCTGAGATGACGCATCTCTTCGTCCTTGGAAACCTAACAGTCGCCCACTTGCTATAAATCAAATTGGGCGTGCTTTGTGACAATCAAAACCTGGCGGTTCACAAGTACCTACCTTACCCTCATGTTAAATGACAGTAAAACAGAGGGTCTAAGTTACTTCCAATATGCAATAGATACCCAACTCTCTCATCTCACGCCGTAATTCGCAAGTTACTTCTTCCAGTTCCAAACTGTTCGCAATCTTGGTGTCCTTCTTTGACTGTCATCTAAACATGTCGCCCCATATCAATATCATCTCGATGGGCATCCTTTGCTCTGAGAGGTTGGTAAATACGTAAATATCTGACAAAGCAACTACTGAGAAACTCATCTCACGCTTTTTGTCACATCAGATTGGACAGTAAATAAATTCCCTTCTCATTGGCCTTCCTGGCAAATATACCTCAAAGCTCCAACGAATACAAAATTCCCCGCTGCTCGTCTTGTCTCTCTGTCCGCGCGTTAAGTTTTGAGAAAAGACCATAAAGGGAAACATTGCGGACGCCTATTTTTTTTTTTTTTTGTTTTGCGAATATATTTCGCTTCTAATTCAATGGAGTTGGTGAGTCTTTGGTGCACTTGCTTGCCGTTGCAAGGTAAATTTAAAAAATTGTTCCGAGACGATCACGCTTTATCAACGTTCATCTCCTCTCTCTTTCTTTCTTCTTAGAATGTATCCTCGACAAAATTCCGGCGTTCGGGGGGGGGGGGGGTGCCAAGGCACCCCCGGCACCCCACCCTGGATCCGCGCCCCTGAAAGCAATCCATATCTTTTGTCAATGCAATTCACTCCAAATCAACTTTTGACATTGTGCAATGCAAACAAACTAAGTTTCCCTCATTCCAGAATCAATGCAACGGGAACCAGTTCTCTATTGCTGGTCATCACCCACAAGGAATCAAACTGTGAAAACCAAATGAGCAAACTCAAGACAAACTCCACCTCGTTTGACAAAGAGAAACTCCAAAGGGGCTTTAAAAATGTGGAATGAAATGCATGTAACAGTTTGCTTGAGAAAGGAAGGCTTGCAACCGTAGATTCCAGCCCCTTGATCTTTGTGTTGGAAGACACAGGTGCAGAATCTGATCAAGAGAAAGGCGAGATTCTACAGATGTATAAAACATGAGCCAGGGACACACAGTGTTCTTAAGGAGGTTCGAGACAGGCAATGAGGAGGTCAACAACTTGACCTTCATTGTTTCAAGTTGTCCGGAGTCAAAATGTACCTTTCAGGTAAAGTAAATGTTAGAGCTGATATCTGCTAGAAAAATTTCAATAAACTGATTTAAGCCCATACTACAATCATTTACATTCTTTAAAGGTGCGTGTTCCGATCGTATTTGGGTACCCCCTGATTTCCCCGGAAGTAGGTTATCGATTTTTATCTCAATTAAAGGACATACTTTTTAGCTCAGCATACGTAGTATGCAGAGATATTGTTATGGCAAGTGTTGACGCTATCTATCTAGCACTCTAATAGGTCTGTTCACACTTGCCATAATGCGTCTTGTGGCCAAACGCTTGGGCCGATAGCAGCAAAAATCGGTCCAGAAATAATCTTGACCCAAGGCCCATGTGGGGTGTTCACAGATTGGGTCAAAGGTCATGTGGGCCGATTAAAGGGGCATTCTTTGAAAATCTATAAATTCCTTCTTGTGCCACAAATCAATTGTTATAATCACTAGACTTGGTTAGAAGAACCGCTGACCAAGGTCCATATGGGGTGTTCACAGATTGGGTCAAAGGTCACATGAGCCAATTAAAGGGGCATTCTTTGAAAATCTATAAATTCCTTCTTGTGCCACAAATCAATTGCTATAATCACTAGACTTGGTTAGAAGAACCGCTGACCCAAGATCCATATGGGGTGTTCACAGATTTGGGTCAAAGGTCATGTGGGCCAATTAAAGGGGCATTCTTTGAAAATCTATAAATTCCTCCTTGTGCCACAAATCAAGTGTTATAATCACTATACTTTGGTTATAAGAACCGCTGACGAGACCTCGGTCCATATGGGGTGTTCACAGATTGGGGTCCCAAAGGTCACATGAGGCCATTAAAGGTCATTCTTGAAAATCTATAATTCCTCTTCTTGTGCACAATCATTGCTATAATCACTAGACTTGGTCAAGACTGCTGAAGCCAAGGCCCATGTGGGGTGTTCACAGATTGGGTCAAAGGTCACGTCCACGGGCCTATAAGATGCATTCTTGAAATCTATAAATTCCTTCTTGTGCCACAAATCAAATTGTTATAATAAATCACTAGACTTGGTTCGAAGAACTGCTGACCCGAGGTCCATATGGGGTATTCACAGATTTGGTTCAACGGTCATGGGCCCAATTAAAGGGGCATTCTTTGAAATCTCTAATTTCCTTCTGTGCCACAAATCAATTTTATAATCACTAACTTGGTTAGAAGAACCGCTGGACTCCACGCCATATGGGGTGTTCACGATTTGGGTCAAAGGTCACATGGGCCAATTAAGGGGCACTTTGAAAGTCAATAAATGCCTTCTTGTGCCACAATCATTTGCTATAATCACTAGACTTGTCAGAAACTGTTGACTCCAAGGTCCCTGGGGGTTCACAGATTGGGTCAAAGGTCCATGAGCCATTAAGGGGCATTCTTTGCAAATCTATAAATTCTTTGTGCCACAAATCATTGCTATAATCACCCCAATGTGCTCAAAGAACCACTTACCAAGGGCCATATAGGGTTGTTCACAGATTTTGGTTGAAAGGTCATGTGGGGGCCGATTAAGGGGCATTCCTTGATGATCTTTGAACGCGGGCCTACTCAAAAATAGTAGGCCCTTGGTCTCAGATCACTGTGGTAAATATTCCAACCATCCCCCTTCCCTCATGAGCAGTCTATATTTTGTCTATAATCCAAACCAGGGTGCTACTCCTAAAACGTCTCTTACTTATGCACATGTGGGTGACTTTTCAAAATTAATATCGCCACAATGGAAAATGTTGTGACCCCCCGGGGTGGTGTCAAAAGAGAGGAAAAAAAATACTAAATCTTAAAACCGGGGTCTACTCCAACCGTCTTTACTATGCTCATGTGGGGGACTTTTCAAGATTAATTCCTCCACACTGTAAATCAATAAATAAAGAATACTCTAATGTAAAAACCAACCGGGGGTGCTATCCTAAACGTCTCTTACTGATTTGCTCATTGGGGACTTTTGCCAAACGATTATGTCCCCCAATTGGAAATGTTGTGACCCCTGGAATGTTGTCAAATTAAAGAAGGGAAATAAGAATACTACTACAATGTCAAACGGGTGCTACTCCTAAATGTCTCTACTTATGCCCTGTGGGGACTTTTCAATATAAATATCTACACAATAGAAAGTTGTGCCCACAGTGTGGTGTGCCCATATTAATAACCTGCTGAGCTACAGCACCATTGGTGCTCCTTGTTCTCATTGTTGTCCTGAATTGAGGACCCTCAATCATTTCATTTCCAAGATAAACAAAAACTCCCGTTTTAATGGCTACCATCATATTAGCACGTTATTGCTTCTACCACACCGGCCAGTAGTTTCCCACAGTACTTGGTGGGCTTATGTTCAAGTGCCAGGCTCTCATCTCAAGTAGAGAATACAAGACGCCATATCTGAACAGCACCTTTAAGTTAAAAATAATTTTGAATGTTAAATTGTGTGAAAACTGCAAGAAAAAATATCAAATAGTGCTTGTGACGTCAACGCCACTTTCATTTTGCACCTGGCAATGCTCATTGTAGATTTTTTTTTAAAAGCAGAGCAGTAACTCACAAACATAATATTGGCTTCTTTTTCTATAGACATGATCTGAGAGGGCTAGATGGGGGTAATCTAACACCTTTTCAGATCAGTGGCAGATTTAAGAGTCCGCAGTTTCAGCAGCTGCTGACGGGCCCCCTAAAATATTGCTCTCAGGTCCCTCAGAACCCCCTAGTCGCATACTACAGTGCAACCTTTGGCATCACTACTTTCGCGATGCTAAATGGCCCCACCGTTAAGCTGCTACAGGGCCCTTTCCACTGGCTGTTTCAGATCCAGTCTATAGAATTTGGAAACAAAAAAAAGCAACATAGGCATGTGTATGAGAGTTGCTGTTCTGCTTTAAAAAGAAATTCTGCCAAGAATTTCCTATGTAGCCAGTGCACACAAGGATTTGTAGCATACTCGGAAGTCTGAACTTATACACATGGCACAAACAATACTCTTGTATTCCTTTAGGTTCCCTACTGCGCAGATGGCACTTGATTTTGCAAAACAGCTAAGGCAAGATGACTTCAAAGGTTCCAATGGCTGGCTGCATGCCTTCAGGTCCCGATATAACATCAGTCGATCCGGGGTTAAGACGTTGGTTGAAGGAGGTCAGGCTGTCCAGTAAAAGGAGGAAGATGTTTGATGAAGTGACTGCAGAGTGGAAGGCCCATCTGGCACACAGATTATTCATGTACCAGTTTGTTATCAATATTTTTCGTGAGCTTTTAAAATTAGTTCAGATAACCGTTTTGTTGTCATCACATGTTATGAGCTATTTGCCTGATGCAGGTCATCAATAGTAACATTGTCATTCCATGAATTGGAACACAGTGGGCCGTTAATCTTGATCTGTTATGAGCTTTTTTTACTACTTTTGTCTCGCCTGACTTTGTTCGGGAGAGACTTAGTAATCAACTTTCTGTCTGTACTGTCTGTCCTGTCCGTCTGTCTGTCTGTCTGTCTGCCAATCTATCTGTCTGCTTGACGTCCGTGTTCACGGCTTTTGTACGATGTAAGCTGGAGTTCCGTAAGGGCTATGATGATGTAACTTGGTGGAAAAGAAGCGGTCCACGAGTTCTCGACTCGATTAAGATTTAGGGCGTAAAATATGCAAATTAATTATCTAATTGCCTAATTTACGAATTTTCCCGCAAGGCTGGTGTACAAGTTTTCTGGAGTTCCGTCAGGCGTATGATGATGTCTTGTGGATGGGAGCGGGCTTGGAGAGTTCTCGAACTGATGAGATTTTCGGGCGTATTTCGGCAAATTAAGTATGCCATGGAGCTAATTATATGCAAAAACAGCGTACTTGCTATAATTTTGAAATGGTACATTGGATACAGAAATTCCTTAACTGCAATGAAAGCCCTATGATGGTGCGCATCGTTTGCAATTTGAACGGGTGTGATACATGCGGCTTAGGTAATGGCAAATGAGCCTACGTAATAATGCGGAATTACTACTGTATCTCGGAAACCGTACATCGATAGGCAAAATTCCTTCGCGGCTGAAAGAATACCTATGTCCATGCATCTTTTGGGTGAATCAGAATTGGGTCAAAGTGCATGTGGCGATTAAAGGGGCATTTTTTGATAGCATTGAATTCTAATTAAATATGCATATAATTGCTGTATCACTGAAATTATACATTGATTGCCAAATTCCTTCGCTCCAATGAGACTTTCTATGCCGTACATCTTTTTATGCATCACAATTGGAGGTCAAAGCAGGCTCGAATTACCACCCCAGGTGCCCACATGCACATGTGCATGTAGCTTTCTCTCTTGCATAACGTTGTATCTCGGGCATTCCACCTGTGCAGGTAATTTAAACTTTGTAAATTCATAACTATGCCATTTTAGCTTATTTCATAGAAAGTCATTGATGCTGAAATGATAAATTTGAGCCAACGTCAAGAGTCTAAACGGACCAGAGTCTGATATGAATCATGTTGCTTAGCACCATCATGTTACCTTAGCCTGCATGTAACTTTTACATGTGCATGCAAATTTTTTGAAGTTACTGCACCGGTGCATGTACTTCTAAAATTGTAATTACGAGGCCTGGTCCAAGTGCATGATCAAATTAAAGGGGCATTTGTGTTTGATGCAATCTGGATCAATAAATATGCGTAGTTGCTGTATCGCTTAATGGTACATTGGATATGCAAAATTCCTTC
>JAMKCH010037316.1:0-15081 GCA_023653785.1 Ophioderma brevispina | reverse complement strand
TGGCCCTAACGATGGGGCATCGGTCACCCCCCCCCCTCCAAACCCTGCATACAGGTAGAAAATTAAGGGATATAGACCTGATTTGCTTGAAGATTAGAAGACGGTACATTCTACCAAAAAAAAACTTGGGCCAAACATACAACACCAATTCAGAATCATTGACTTATATGGCCTAAAACAAAATGTTAGTTATGGAAGCCCCTGTACTCAAAAGTACAAGCCTTAAGGTCAAAAGCTATTCGCAAATCGTGTAGCTGCAACTTTAAGCATAGACTTTTTTTTACAAAAAAATTTTCTGGACATTTCTAAAAAGATATGCATTGCTATTCTGTGATATTGGCTACAATATTGAACAAAAGTGTTGGCACCCCTTTCTTAACGTACCGAACAAAGTTGAAACCTGAAATTGTGTTACAGGTGCGCTAACAAGAATCAACATGATTGGTAGGGAAGGGGAGGTTTTAGGGATTGCAAAAAGCTTCAAGCCGGACACCAAAAAAACAAGCACACCATGTATCTTTTTTAATTCCTATTTAATTTTGTAACATTTAAAAATTAAAATTTAACTGACTCAAAATTGAGTTTGGTATATAGAGAAAGTTCATATGTTCTCATTATACCCAGTAGAAATTTAAAGCCCAGTAAATGTTGCACTTGGATAATGATATTATGAACAAAAAAACATCCCCAAATGTGTCGACAACTTACTTATACACAGTCTCCTATGGCCAGTTTAGTACATTTTCAAGTTCTTGTAGGAGTCCAAAGTGTGTGATGAAAATAGCGGATTCAAACATGTTAATGATAAATCGGACAATTTACGCCACAATATTATTGGTCTCGCTATGAGCTTTAAATATTGGGCTCGACGGCGTCTCAACCCCAACTTTTTGAAAATCATAGCTCGATCCAATAAATTTGGGCTTTAAATCGATCCAATCTTTATCACATTTATGCTTTTGGCCTATCCAAATGGTCTTGACCCGATTGACCCAAATTTGAAATTTCTTTTTAATGAAATCGACCATTGTCGTTGCAACGCCTTTATTTAATGCCCAGTACTTCCAAAAAATGTTAGCAAGGATGTTACTTAATGAATTAAAAGTGTATTGTTGGCAGATTCATATATTCAGAAATATTGTCAGGGATATTGCCACAAAACTAACATAAACACCTTTGTGTTATTCACAAATCATTAGCAAAACAGTGATGTAAGGACATGAGAAACCTGTGTGCAATTTTCTTGTCCATTTATGTTTGCACTTTGCACTAAGATACTCAAACCTAGAGAAGAAGTTCTTCGATGCCAGACCAAAGTTTCACAAATCATTATAACAAAAGTGTATCTTCGTCTTGGTATTCCAAATAAAAGTAATTAACTTGCATAATCAATACACATGGATCAATCCTCTAATCTGAGTGGATTTGTAGATAGCAATAGAAATACCGGTAATAATAAGATAGAAACATCACATAATATTCATGTGATGAATTTCTCAACTTGCACAAAGATCGTTTAAAAGTACCTAAGTAGGTGTGTTCTTTATACCCTTCCATTTACGAAACAGGATCGTTAGCATTTCAATATGAAATTCATATAGAAGTAAGGGCCTACATGGATAATCAGTGGTGCCAATTGGAAATGGCAGCAATATTGACTTTGATCTAAAAATTTACACTGATAAATAAAGAGTGCTTAAAATCTAATACAGGACTGTGGTTTGACCAAAGCGGTGAAATTTGATTCACACCAACCATAAAGACGGTAAATTTCAGAATTGCGAAACAATTCGAACAATAATAGTTCCTTAGCGGCCATTTTGAAATCAGATGCCATCTTTTGAAAAAAAAAAAATTCGAATTTCGGTATCTGTTAAAACTGACAATGCCATAATGCGTTTTCTGAATCCTCAGCAGTTACCAATGTTGGATGTCCTTCAAATTGTTGTTTTATCATTATTAACTCAAATTAGGCTTAAGTATAGATTTCAGTGGCGGCCATTTTGAAATCTAAGATAGCAGCCATGTTGATTTTAAGCCTAATTCAATAGCTCTAGATTCATATGCATCCTTTTAAATCTTACTATACCATATTTGGCAACAAATAGTGGATTATGGCATTTAAGCTCTTGAAGTAAGTAATATTTCATAATGGTAAAACCATAGAGGGCGCTGTAGGCCAATAGGGGCGCTACATTTTTTGGCACTTCGATCAGAAATTATTTCGGGGGCCTCAATATGTATAAGCATACCAATTTCATGCTTTTAGGAAAAAAGTGCACAATGCCTATTTTGTGTGCTTAGGGATGGGCCATAATACCTTGAACATACGCGCCAATGCTAAGAGCTAGCGCTCTGTAGCCATGCCAACCGATACACTCTAATATCAAAACAGCCCTATGATAATTATTATACACCAAACCATTGCACTCCTGGTTTCCCACGGTCGTAGGCTAGTGCTTTTTTGTAATTTCTGTCCGTCGGACAGAAAATACAAATGCGAATTTCTTACAGGCACCGCGCGACCGAATTTTCACGTAAGATTGGGCACACGTGGATTACTAAGGATAACGGTTCAGATGATATAAATCTCAACATTTTTTAGGTAAGTCGGGGGACGAGGATTGTGGATCACGAAACTGCCCTCTTTAATATTGTCTAATTATACCTTTTAATACTCGGGGTTATGTCAAGTGCAAACGTTTAAACATTTGATTGGAAATGATAAAATTCATCACAATTTCTTTTACTAAATATCAGTGAACAGTAGATCTACTCATGCAGCATTGACTTCGAGCAAATATAGCACTGTTGCTATCCAGTAAAAATCCGCTCGGTATGCAGAAGATAGATAAAGGCCACTACAAATTACTTTCAACTGTATTGGAAATAACAATGGCTCTGTACTTAAAGATAAAAAGATTTCAGGTGCTCATCACCGGATTAAGATTGAGCTATTTGTTCATGACGCAAAGCACAAGGACTCGTCCTCTTTTCAGAAGGAAATAAATCTTAGCGTTACTTGCGTTCAATAAACTTTGGACCATATATTCATCATTTTTCCGAAAAGGGAACAAAGAGGAAAAAAAATAATGAAAGAAATTTGTTTGGCAGACTGTGACCGAACATCTTTGTCAGAAGAAACAAAACTTTAAAATTACCATTGAACGGGATTGGAAGTTAGCCTGGTATTTTTCTGAGGTATTATTTTGTCACAAAATGACCCAAATGGTTTGTCAAGGCTCTATGCTACAAAATTAATTTCCATTACGTCAGTAATAAATATTGCATAGTCATGTCATGAAATCGTGATCTCTTTTAGAAAGGTCAGGCCTTTTGCCCTCCGCATGAAGACCGCCACGAGGTCACGTACTTGCCCAATAAGCGTAACGCCTTACCGCGTGACTCGTGTTTACGATGTATGATCTATCACCTATTTGACCCGCGGGCAACGTTCCCAGTCTGCGTATCTGTTCTAGGTGCGTACAAGCAAATTGCGAATTGTTGTCGTTTTCCAGATATCTTTACATGTTGGAGCGGGCAAGTATAATATTTATGCATTTTAGTAGGCATATCGCGTAGGAAGCTAGACAGAAAGCTTTGATAATCAGGGTTGGACATTAGGTTAGATTTATGAGGAAATATTGTCGAAAACGTGTGTGTGAACTTCAAATTTCACGCGTCTACACATTGAAAATTGAAAGTCACAATTTTCGTAATTAAAGTTCATGAATTAATGTCAGGAGAGCTTCGTGATAATAAATTTGTCTTCTATATTCACGCTAGGATTTTAGCTTACTGTCATGTAAGTAGGTATTACGAAAGGTGCAAAATATTAAGCGTGAAAATCGAGAAGCAAACGGACAGTGTGCATGTTACCGTCAATGACATTACATTCAGAAAAAATCACGCATTTCATTATTCGTTTAAATTCGTAAAATCATTAATGCATACCATATCTCAGTGATGGAGATAGTTGGTGTGTTGTTTGTTGTCCAAAACTCAATTTATAAAATTTAGAATTGAAGAGAGAAGGGAGATTTGCACGATTGCGCATCTTGTCAGTTTAACGTGCGAAAACTTTCTATGTACGGCCAATTATACTGTGGACTTGTTGTCTTTGTCGTCCTTCTTGCTACATTGTAAAAGTAAGAGGCCTATGAATGCGTGGCGCCTTTGTGTTGTCGTGGTACACTGAAGTATAGGGGTCCATATCAACTTGATGGGATTGTTTTGCGAGGAGATTATCTTCAGTAATGATGTTTGAACTGGCTAGTAAATTATATAAAATGAAAAAACTAAAAAATCAATAAAATAATAAATTTTTGGGAAAAATAAGAAGATTTTGTTTTGTGAAAATGCAATCGTGAAATCTCTTCTCCTATTTGATTTTTCGTTGTAAGTTTATTCACGGTCATATGTAAATTCAAGGTCGTCACTGTATGGTACTGACATGCACACTGAAACTGCTATAATAATTATTAGGGGAGATAGAAAATATTATAATGTTGTGTGATGATATTATTTTAAAACTTGTAAGAGTTAGGACGATCAAGACATGATTGTTAATATTTCTCTCTTTAATTCATGAAGGTTTAAATTCATGTAAACTCTAGGTCATTCGCTGTATGGTACGGCATATGCGCACCGAACTGGAAAATAATAGGAGAAGTTAAAGGAAAAATTATAATGATGTTTGTTATCATGTGGCAAGACTTTTAAGAAGTTAGAAGCGATTGAAGACAGTTCAAATATTTTTCGCTTTAATGTTAGTTTAGGAGGAGATTGAATCAATGTTGATAGTTACTAATATTAGATTCTATATGTGAAGCCAAGGCTGATGTTCCGTCTAAATGATAGGAAGTTTGTTATTTCTTTTATTGACTTTAGGATTTATGTGGTGAATAAATAAATACTAAATATTAAAAAAACTTCTAAAGAACATGACAATTTTCCTTGAATCAACAGTAGTTTTAGGAAGTCATCACTTCTCTGCATTTATGGCTTGGTAATTTGAATTAAGTTTAAATGTTGTCATTTTGAGTTTTGCGGAATAATTAAACTTCAATTAAGATAATTATTATTCTGTAGGGATAGTTAGTTAGGAAAATGCTATCATAGGGAATAATTATGACTATCCCCTATGTAATAGACGGATAGGGATTTATTATTGTATGAGATGAGATAATGGGAAATATTTCCCTCCTTAGAGTTAGGGTTAAATGTGTTGCTAGCTTTAGACTGGCGTGAAATCACATATAGCGAATGGTTGACCAGGAACGTTAGGGGGTTGGTGTGAGAAAATAAAGTAAATAAATCAATTAAACTTAGTCTATTTTATGTATACACGTTTGTTTCAGCAGAAGAGGAATAAGATGAGATTTTGGTGGGCTTACATACCAGGACATGTGTCACATCAAATGTTCACACAAATTAAAATATGTCACATCCAAATGTCACAAATTAAAAGGTGGTTAACATCCAAATGTCAAAAATTCAAATGTGTCACATCCAAAATGTCACAAATTAAAATGTGTCACAGCCAAAATGTCACAAATTATAATGTCGCCATTAATGTCACACAAGGAGATGGGACAATGCATGCATGCATGCAAAAGGCAGGCACCTCACGGTTAGTGCTCGGCCGTCTTGTGCGGTGAGGGCTTAGCCTTCAATTAAATATAATGTGACAATGCATGGAAAAAGGCAGGTACCTCACGGTTTAAGTGCTCGCCGTCTTGTTGGAGGTGAGGGTTTAGCCTCAATAAATATAACTGTGGCAGTGCATGCAAAAGGCCCCCCAGGCGGCACTCACGGTAGGTGCTGGCGTCTTGTGGGAGGTGCGGGCTTAGCCTTCAATAAATTATGTGACAATGGATGCAAAAGGAGGCACCTCACGGTTAGTGTGCTCGGCCGTCCTTGTTGGAGGTGAGGGCTTTTAGCCTTCAATACAAATAATTGTGACAATGCATGCAAAAGGGCAGGAGGCACCTCACGAGTTATAGTGCTCGGCGTACTTGTGGAGGTGAGGGCTATAGGCCTTCGATAAATATTATGTGACAATGCAGGCGAAAGGCAGGCACCCCACGGTTAGTGATCGGCCGTCCTTGTTGAGGTGAGGGCTTGGCATCAATAAATATAAAATTTGTGACATTATCATCATATGGGTGAGTAACCAGGGACGGATGCACATCCGGTTGTCTGCAAATACTGTGTGGCGACGAAGGTCACGAGGAAGCAATTGGTCTGTTTGAGCCCACTGGTGTCTCTTTTAATGTTATTATTACTAGAGGTGTAAAAAGGAATTATTAAGACTCATGTGTGTAAATACAAACATTATGCGCACCCCGGTGTCATTTGGTTGTATTTACGATTGCCGGCCAGTGGCCAGAGAGGGGAACCATGCCCAAAAAAAGTGATTTTGCATTGTAATGTTATATTAGAATTATTTAAAACGTTATATGTGTGTAAAGCCAAACATATGCACCCCAGGTTTCATATGGTGGTATTTACGATTGCGGGCCAGGGTCTAGACGGGGGGAACCTATGCCCAAAAAGTGGTTTGAGTAGGGTATGTAAATTAGGTATGCAAATTAATGTGTTTGTAACTAAGTAAATAGTTATAAAGGACATGTAATAGCAGTCTGGCTGTTCCTGTTTAGTTACTTTGACGTTGTGATTTATTTTGTGATGATTGGAATTTGACGGCCAGGACGACGGCTCGTTGTAATAAAATTCTTGAGAAACTGATTTACCGGAGTCAAGTGCGTCATTCAGAAGGACCGCAAGGGTTTCTGTCCCTTGCAACTTACCCGCGAAGTCCTCCGGGGCGCCCCCGCCGTCCCGCTACAAATTGGGGTCAGGAGTGGGATCCTAATGACGACGTGCGGGGCTGTGGTGAAGAAGGTGACAGTAAGCGACGAAGGAGTTGATGTGCGGGACGGATGGTTACAGAAGGTGGACGTAAGCGGTGACGAAGGGAGTGTATGTGAGACGGATGGGAAAGAAGGTGGACGTAAGCGACGAAGGAGTTGTACGTGCGATGGATGGTATGAGGTGGGACCAGTTCAGCGACGGAGTGGTAGTGCGACGGAGGGGATTTCAACGGCACGTGTCGTGGACATAAGGGCCTGGAAGTTGGAAGTTGTTGTGGCGACGGAGGCGATCGTGGATGGTTGACCTTGCTGTGTGCGACGAAAATTAGTGGTGCTGCGGTGCTGCTACGGGATTCAACGGCTACTAAGTGACGAAAGAGTCTGTGTGCGACGGAGGCGAAGTCGGATTTGTGGGGTGTGCGACGAAAGCAGTAGTTAGTAGTGCTGCGGTACTGCTAGGGGAAATCAACGGGTGACTTAAGCGGACGTAAGCGATGGAAGCCGGAGGATCTGGGAGTAGTGAGATGAGTGATATGGAGGGGGAGGCCACGAAGAAGGCGGTGGTGAGGACGTTGAAGCGGTGGTGAGGACATGAGGTCGGGACAGCGCATGATTCTGCTGCCAGGTCGGTGGTAAGGTGGTTAAAAGAGCATAGGTGGCAGGTGAAGAGTGACGGATGGAGAGTGAGGAGGGCGTTCTAGGCGGGAGAGATATATGAGAGCACGGACAGTACGAAATGATGAGGGAACTGAGTATTGGAAAGGCAGGAGGGGCTATGAAGGAGGAGGTTGAGTGAGTTGGACCATCAGTTGGCAGGAGGAGGACTTAAGTGGAAGCGCGGTTCGCGCAGGGCAGGAAGAGAGAAGGGGAGAAGAGAAGAAGAGCAAAGGATAGTGATGGAAGACAGCCGTATGATGCGGAGTGGAGGAGGGTGAGGAAGAGAAAAGGAAGGTGGGGAGAGGAGGAGCGGTTAAGAGATTGGGCGTACGTCAGCACAGGAGAAAGGGAGCAGCTCGGATTAGGGAGGTTGGCGTGAGCGCAGATTGGTTACGGAGGCGGGGGAGAGCGTCTTAGAGCAGTTCGGTACTCCATTGGAGAAGAACGCAGAGGAGAAGATGCGACCAGTTAAAGGGGGATGATGAAGACTAAATTTGGAGAGAGAAGACGGATACGTGAAACGGGAAGGCTACGAACAGGGTGTTGGGAGGAGAATTGTGAAGGATCTCCTTAAGTATGAGGATGGAGGGAGTCAGATGCCCGTAGAACGGGGAGGAGAGGGTGAAAGTAGGGGAGTAGTACGGCACGGGGGAAAGTTCAAAGAGGGGATGAAGAGATACGGCAGCGGCTGGAGTTCAAGGAAAGAGACGGGCAGATGCCTGAGGGGAAGGATGGGGACGAGGCCAGTGAGACGGACGGTATTATGAGAGTGGAGAGTAAAGCGCTCACAAAGGAAGGAGAGCCTTAGGGAGATAGGGGTCGGCCGGACGAGCTTGGGGGACGTGGACCAGAGTGGCCATAGGACGAACGGTGTCGACTGACAGGGGAAGAATGAGGAGATGAGAACACGTCACCTTTGCCTATGGAACAGCGACGTGGCTGGCGAGTTGGTTGTCCGCGTGACCACGGGTGCGATAAATGGAAGAAAGATAGCTACCGATTAAAGTAGTAACTCTCGCTACGTGAGGACCGAACAGTCCTCGCAGCGTGTATGTGCCACCGCATCTGAGAGACAAGCGGGAGGAGGATGGGGGATATGAAGGTAGACGTCTAGCTAACAGACCGGAAGGTATTAGTGGACCGGACTTGTTGGAAACACCTACCTCGTTGATGAGGGAAGAAGAAGGTCACGAGCGCCGCAGAGTTTTGCAGCAAGGTATGAGAGAGGCCGACGAAATATGAAAAGACGGTTTTGAAATACGACGGGGAAGAAAACGCCTGGAAAGATTTTCGGACTGCATTTCGAGGGCTTTGTAGGGAATACAATAAATGGACTGATAAGGAAGCAAGTATCAGCTGGACTCTTGTTTGAAGGGGGCTCATTGTTTACCGAGCATCAACGACGTTAACCCGAAGGAGATGAACTTTGCGAAAGACTGATGGACGTGATGGAGAAGGAGTTGGGACCGAAGAGAGTGTGCGGAAAATTATTTTTAAGATTTCATCACCCCCCCCCCCCCCCCACGGAAACACGCCGCCGCCGGAGCAGAGGCCGGGCCACCCCCGAGAGGTCG
Source organism: Ophioderma brevispina (assembly GCA_023653785.1). Taxonomy (NCBI): domain Eukaryota; kingdom Metazoa; phylum Echinodermata; class Ophiuroidea; order Amphilepidida; family Ophiodermatidae; genus Ophioderma; species Ophioderma brevispina. The sequence continues at coordinate 5,975 of JAMKCH010037316.1, read as the reverse complement.
TCATGAATTAGGATTGGACATAAAAGCCACCGCCACTAACGGCTCTAGCGTTTCCGCCACAGATGAGAAGCAAGAGCCAAGGGGTAGAGATTTGTTGGCAAGGGGGGTAGTTACTTTAAGATTGCATAGCAGATCGGTCATCCGGAAAGCATCTGTTCCCGGCGAGGCCGGCCACATTAGAGGACTCAAGGAGGCAGGCCAGGCGATGAATCGTTTTCCACCGCAGTGAGAAGTCGAGGAGTAGGAGTACGCTGGTGCACACGAGATTGGTTGAGTCCCGTCAACCCCGAAGAGGATTCGCCAAGGTTAGGGAAGATGGATGCACGGGACGCTAGGATTGAAGATGTGTTGAGGAGCTGAAAAGATCTGTAGAGAGGGGTCGAGGCGTCCAACGAAACGAAGCAGCCAAGGGCGGCCTCGCCTAACGGTATCGAGAGGACAGGTAGTGGTACGGGCACAGAGAGTGGAAATAGCCCGCAGAGCGCCCACGCCCCCCACCGGGACCACCCATTATGTGTAATATGTTGTGTGAAGCGCCGCAATTTCGACGATATGTGCGAGACGGTACCGCCAAGGAGGGGGCGGTGTTTTCCTGCGAGAGTTGGGCCACACTACAAAGATTTGCCGTTACATGATGTGGTGTTGTCGCATGTCGACAGGAAGGGCACCGTTTCTATATTGCAAAATGTAACGTGCGGACATTACACCTAATGACCGGTGCAGTCCCCCTTCGATGTTCGAATAATCCCACTTCACCACAAGGCCGCCGGCGATCTGGCCGCGGTGTGAGGGCCGGCGGCAAGCAGAGGGCCCGCGTCTTTTAACCAAGAGCATTGGGTCGTCGGGGGGGGGATGGGAACGCAAGGGGGTACGGAAGGCGTAAAGGTGCAAGTGTTAGAGAAAGTAGGGATATTACGAAGGGCGGAGAGCGTAGGAGCGTAGATTGTCGACTGAGATGGGCGGGCGAGAGAAGAAACGGCCAGGAGTGGTTGGAGAGACACGGCAGGAGAGGAGCCGAGCGAGGAGGGATCAAACGGAGAGGTGGTGCATCTTCGTGATGTTGGGGTGATGACGAGGTCAGATGATGTGATGAGTTCTGCAAAGGAGGACCATGTATGTACCGGTGGTGTTACATGGGTTGTCTTACGTTCATTTCTGCTCGGACAGCGGGACTTCAAATTCGCTTATGCCGATGGAGTTGTACCAGATTATTCCGGATGAGATGCGACCTAGGCTTCGGCTTTCTATACACAGCTCATTCAGGCGATGGGCGACAGGTAAAGACGTGGGGATAGCAACCCTGGAGATAGGCGTGGGGGACATGGCTGCCATGCGCTGTGTGTGATTGTCGCAGACGTGGAGAAAGGCATGTTGGGGATGGATTCCTGAAACAAAACTGGGGCGATAAATCGATATGGGTCCACAGCAGCTCTAGTTGAGGTGAAAAAAAGTACGATGTCATTCCACCGCCATGAGCTAACTCCAACACTTAAGGTTGTGGCTGTTTGTAGAGGATATAGTGGTGCCGGCGGCGCATCAAGTAGTTGTATCTGCTGCGATATTGCATGCAGACAAGGGGGAGGGTAGTGTGTAGAACTACTAGGGTCATTCATGTCGGCGCGATAGGTGGAGAGGGAGCTTCACAAATACCGGAATCGTACGAAGGTCGAGAGCGACTGGGGGTAGTAGAGCCGTTAATGGTGCGGGCCACTTACGATAGCGGACTATTAGTGGCAATGAGTCTAGTGAAATCAAGATGTGGTTTTCCAGTTACAATTACTAATGTGTGTGAAACTTTCTCGAGAGGTGAAACAAGGCGCGACGCTGGGCCGTTTGTGCTGGTGGGCAGAGACTGAGGTGTGCGAGACTAGGGTGGTGGGGGCGAGATCAAATGGTGAACCGGTGGAGGTGCCTGACCATCTGAAGGAGCGTTAGAGCAGAGTACCACCCACTGGGGAGGGAAGGAGAGAGAGAGAGAAAAAGTGGCGGAGTTATTAGGCGAACTATCAGGATGGTTTTCTAGAGGGGAAGTTGATATTGGTTGAGGACGACGGAGGTGAAGCACAGTATTGATACTGGGAGTGCCCGGCCTGTTCGGCAGCCATTGAGGAGGGTATCCCCACAGCAGCGTGAGGAGGTGGAACGAGCGAACAAGGTGAAAGAGTTGTTGGAGAAAGGCCTAATACAGCCTTAAGATAGTGCGTGGTTCTGTAGCCCAGTCGTGTTAGTAGCCAAGAAGGATGGTTCTAAGCGCATTGTCTGGGCTATCGAAGGTTGAATGAGGCCACGGTGAAGGACGCGTATCCTTTGCCGCGAATCGTTGATTCGTTGGATGCTCTTGGGGGCGCAAAGATCTTTACAACTCTCGATGGCCTCAGGATACTGGCCAGGATGAGATGGACACGGAACGCTAGAGATAAAAATCCTGCCTTCTCCACCACCAGCGGACTGTATGCTTGGAACGTACTACCATTGGCCTTTGCAATGCTCCCTCAACGTTTGAAAGACTGATGGATAGTGTGTTGGCTGGATTGAGAAGGGAGACGCTCCTTGTTTATTTGGACGATGTGATTGTGTTTGGTCGCACCTGTGGAGTCTGTCGATCGGTTAGAGGAGGTTTTGCAGAGGTTCCGAGGAGCCGGGTTGAACACTTCAGCCCTCAAAGTGTCACCCTATTTCAAAGGAGGTGACGTATTTGAGTCATGTAGTATCTGAAAGGGGTATCCATACTGATCCGTCCAAGATAGAAGCAGTTCGGGATTGGCCGACGCCAAGACACGCCACGCAGGTGCGTAGTTCTTGGGACTGGCGTTCGTACTACGTCGGTTATCGTGGTGGGATTTGCTGATATCGCCCGGCACTATCTCCATCGTGACAGCAGAAGAAGTTGGTTTTTTTGTTTGTTTGAAGGGACAGAGCGAATGTGACGAGCGTTCAACACGTTGAAAGAGTTGTGATCAGTGCTCCCAATTTTGGCTTACCCGCGGCCAGGGGGCCACTTCATCTTAGACACGGACGCCAGCAAATTTGCAAATGGGGGGCGGCGTACTGTCACACGACAGGATGGCGAGGAGAGGGTTATTAGATTATGGCAGCAAGTATGTCACCGGCCAGAAGCGAAACTGACGTTATGTGACAGAGAAGAGAGATTCTTGCCGTGGTTGATTCCTCAAAAAAAGTATCGTCACTACATTGGAGGGAGCAAGGTGAAAGTGGGGAAGGCCCACGGGTCGCTAAGGTGGTTGTGTAACTTCAGAAACCCTGAGGGTCAGCTGTCGAGATGGCTGGAGGTGCTATCCAGTTTCAACATCGATTTGGAGTACAGACCGGGAAGGCGCCATTCCAACGCAGCGGGCTGTCAAGAAAATACACTGTTGACAGTGTGGGCGGATGGGGGCTAAGAATGTCCAAAATGAGGAGGAAGCGGAGCGAGGAGCAGAAGCAGCAGAGATCCAGATGACGTGTAAGATCGGGTGCCAAACAGAACGGGCTGGAAGAGTGACGGGACAGTGGGAGCCTATCAGAGGGTCCTTGGTCGCAAGTGTCGAGGAGTCAACCCCGCGGTGCGACCGGGAGTGTGCAGGAGCCGTGAAGTGGATGGATGGCCGCAGTACTCAGTCTGCGGGCGTGGGGCTCGGTCAGAGTCGGGGGGAAACACATGCCGACAAGCTGGAGCGGATTAAGAAACCCTGACCCCGCTGTGGTTGAAGTCCGTAATGTGATTATACAACCGGAGATCACACTAGGGATGATACGTGAGGCGCAGTTGGCGGATGAGACAATGGCTCTTTTCCTGAGGAGAAAGGAGGCGGAGAGGATTGACCCCCGTGGAAAGATGATCTGCCTTGTCGCTGCATTGAAGACCTATTGGGGCCAGTGGGACTGTTGGCAGTAAAGGAAGGCATCCTGGTGAAGAGATGGGAGGGAGAGTGGAGATGGAAGACTATTAAGTGGTTGGTAGTGCTACCAAGGACAATGCGAAGCGAGTTCTAGATGAACTGCATGCATCGAGGCAGGAGCGCACCTGGGTCGGAACAGACCCTACAAAGGTCCGAGAAAGGTATATTGGGTGGGAATGGGGAGCGTGCCGACGTGAGGGGGTCCTATCTACGTATGTGCGTAGGCTGCGCGAGGGGGAAGGGAACCACCAAAAAACGTCACCGAGCCCACTTCAACAGTACAAAGTAGGAGATCCTCTGGAACGTGGGTAGAATTGGATTCGTGTTGGGGCCTCTGACGAGACGGATGAGGGAATGCATATATATTAGTGTGGCGATTATCTGGACACGTGGATAGAGGCATATGCCATAAGAGATCAGTGTGCCGAGACGGTTTGCACCGCCAACGTTGTGGATGAGTTCGTCTGTAGGTTGGAGTTCCTAAGGAACTCCATTCCGACCAGGGCGGTAACTTCGAGTCGGAAGGTATTCATGAGATGTGCCGAATTGGGATTGAGATAGACCAGTCCTACGATCCGTACAACCCCAAGTCGGATGGCCTTGTCGAGCGTTACACCCGGACTATTGACAATTTGTTCTTTCTCTCCGGGTGCCAGGCCGAGTCGGCGGATACTCATGGATTCAAACCGTTCCGGAATTCAGAAGGACTGGGCCAGTAATCTCTCATATGTGGGCTTCGCTTATCGTTTAAGTGTTCAAGGTCGACCGGCTAGAGCCCAAATATGATGATGATGCTGAGGGGGCGAGAAGTGAGAAGTAAGTGGTCCCGTTGACTTGGTGGTTGGTTGCGGTACCAGATGAAGGGGAATGCGAAACAGACTACGCGGAGGAAGTTGACGAGAGAGAGAGCGTATATAGGGGAATTCATCCCACTTCCGGGGCCAAGGCACGCTTTGGAGTTCAGTATGGAGAGACCCCACACCCAGACAAAACCCCCGGCCCACCCAAACTCGACGGGTGGGTTGCATGGTCTGTGTTTAGGGCAGCGTCAGTTCGCTGTGGTTGTATAACCAACGCGGGAAGTTGCGTTTCCAGGAAGTTAGCCCTGCCGTGGGAAGGCGCCCCCAATTATCTTGGTGGTTAAACCGCGCTCTCAGATTGTGGTTCTTCCGGATCAGAAGTCTGCCCCGCCCAGTAAGCCGAGAGTAGTTCATGCGGATAGGTTAAAAATCTATGAAGGACCAGAGTTGGTGGGCTGATGGAACTACATGTACCAGAATAAGTAGAGAGAGAGGGGGGGAAGAATGGCGGGGGGAACAAGCGTGACTCTAGACGGGGGGCGAGGAAAGATAGAAAGAACAGGGTCGGGGTTGGGTCGAGGACGACGGGGGGGACAGTAGTAGCTGCGAGAATAAGGAATGATCCCACGGTGAAAGGAAGAAGAAGGGAAAAAGGAAGAGGAAGGTCTGGCTCCACTAAGATAATAGAGAGACGTTTACATGGTCGAGTGGGCTGCCGATTGACGAGCTGCCTGCAGTCAAAGAAAGGGGAAGCCCAGGAGAAGACCAGGAGGGGGACTCCACACATGGGAGAACGGCGTCCGAGAGGATGAAGAGGGAGAAGGTTTGAAGCAACCGAGTCAGTCAAGGTGAAGAGAAGCAACAAATGAAGACTGAGACGCTAGATAGGAAGGGTTCAGAGCATGGTAATGAGCAGAGGCTGTGTGAAGTGGGACGTGCCGAAAGTGCGAAGGAAAAAAGTCAGAAGAGTGACGCTTCGACCCGGGTCGTACACATGAAGTACGTACAATGGGAAATGATGCGCGGAAGGCAGCTCTGAGAAGAGGAAGAGCCGGGGATCGTGCCGAGGATTGCGAAGGAAGAGGAAAAAGAGAAGAAAACAGAGAAAGAAACTGAGGGCCACCGGCAGCGGGCCCGATGGAGCCGATTGTTAGTAGTGACGGCACGGAAACAAGAGCTAACCTAGCGCGAGCGGCGTCGAAGCCCCATAGTTCGCTGATTGTGAGAATATTGTCAGAGACATTTGATTGTTGTGATGAGTAGGGGAGAAGGAATA
>JAMKCH010037315.1:0-15106 GCA_023653785.1 Ophioderma brevispina | reverse complement strand
ACCCTGCTTACCATTTGTATGTGGTAAATTTTGGTTAATTGACTAGCTGTTAAACCTCAGCTCCAGATTGGTTTTGTTCATCTCAATAGAATAAATACTTTTTGCATATTATGTCCCGTATGACACATCGCAAATGTTACACATCCAAGGGGGCCGTAAGATGACAACGGGTCAACATGTTCAAACATGTTGGCATGTTAATTGTATGCAACAAGGGTCGGGTATGCATACCAACAATTAACAATTGAGATACTACTTCTGATATGAGAAAAAAAGTTTTTTGAAATGTGTAGTTCGGACTAGGAGGCCCTTAAATTGATCATGTCGACTGGGAAAAAAAAGTTGGGAAAGCAGCTGTTTTAAGATGCGTTTGGTAAAGTTCTATGAATATAATTCTGAGTAAAGGTATTATTAAAGGTATATTAAAATATCAGTATTAGTCTACTTTACACATGTGAGCTAGGTAATAAATCAATAACATGCCATGCTTTATGAGGAACAATCAATGAATACACAATAGCTGAGCAATAACATTCTTCCACCATAGTGGCTGGGACAAGTGTTGAACACCCCACAATTTTACAAACAGGAAGTCAAAACTTTGGTGTAAAAGTTAGCGAGAAAATGCTTGCTAGGTCTACATTATCTCTGTGGTGAAAACAACATTCATGTAACGGGGAAAAAAAAATTTGATTAACTGAAAAGCAAAGAAATGTTTACAGCCCCCAATTATAAATAGGCATTTCATACCACAAAATTCACATTGACAATGGATGCGACAGTGCGTGTTGTTGTTTTAGTTCTGCTTGATAGTTACCAGCACACACCAAAGTGGAGTTTATTTATTGAAAAGTTACACTATGCCACTATGATGATGTGCAAAGATTAAAGATGAGGTAGGCCTGTATTACAAATATATGTACATGATTGTATATCATTGGGACAATATGCTTATTACGGCTATTTGCTTTTTTTTCGTTGTGAGGTCAGTGTTCCAAAACAAGTATTATAGCTTCCAAGAAGATATATAATTTGGTTAGCTGATTTAACACAATAGATATTTGTTACAAGTAATAAAAGCTTGACTGTGGAAAGCAGTCCTTCAATCTCATCGTAGTATATCAAATATGTGTTATTAGGTTTACTCTAAGGAAACAAAAAGGACCCATTTCGATTAATCATCCATCACCTAATTGCTAATCAGTAGTCAACTCTTTTATTGCGAGCTTTTCCGTAGCTTTAATTGATGATCACTATTGCTGTCATTCCTGGAGCAAATATATGTAGACACCCCTCCCAGTTCTCAAGAATATAGCCCTATTGCTCAAGTACAACCATTTAAAACATATTGAATATCGTCACCTTAGCCGACATTTTCTTTTTGTATGTAGCTCCCCACAATATTTTCGTTACAACCCCCCACAAACAAGTAGCATTATTTATTAAAAGGGATGTAGGAAATTGCTTAGTATTTACTAAATTGAATTTGAAAGATTTCACAAATGTTGGTGACATTTTGTGTCCAAAACCATAACCTCCTTAATCTTAATCTTAAAGACAGTGGTTGGATATATTGTATTACTACACAGCCAAATCCTACTTCACGGTTTAAAGGAAATATGTCAAGATTTTGTCAAGATCAGTTTGACTTACAGTCATAAAATATTGTACATACATCACGAATTCCCGAAAAAAATAATAAAACAATTTGATGTAAAATGAACAAAATAGAGGCAATTAATTTTGCTTTGTGTGCACTAACGAAGAAAACGGCGGGATTTTTCGCCACGCTTCATTGATCAAAAGCGCCCAACTCGTGACGTCAAAGTGCTGACCAAACACAATTCGTGTTGACTCGAATTTGTTATGATGACACTGTAATATTGATGGATAATGAAAGTAATATAAAATTATGAAAAAAAAGTTACAGAATGACATATTTTGTTTCATTTCGTTGTGTTTAATTATTATTGAGTGGAAACAATGCGAGATGATGGTCCCAACGACCCGTAATTTATGGATGGTCATCACTTGGACGTCACCATTGCCTGCGATGTGGATTTGTCGGAACCGTTTTCGAGTAAGCTATTGGGTCGGGAAATTAAAAGGCAAATACTCAACAAAATGTGGACCAATTTTCAACTTATTTTGATGTATATGTAATCTACGGTACTTAAGCTTCCATCCATACCAAAATTTCCAAATATTCAGGATCATGACATATTTCCTTAACCCAGAGCTTAGGCTACTCCAAGGTGGACTCTTAGCTCTACTCCAAGGGTACCCCCTTGATACAATAAGTAATTGGGAAGCCAATGGGTGAATAACTGCTATGTTCACTTAGCAGTAACCATCCTATAGTATACTCTGCATGCCTGCTAGGTGACTGACGTACTGAGAAAGTAGTGGAGTACATCTGCAGATACTCCCCAACGGCTGTTAATAGGGACACTTTGGCCCATCGAGGGCGGCAAACATTTCAGGTTTACCCTTTTATATCATTTTCAAGTAATTTTTCCATCACCAAAAACCCCTATATATGAACATTTTGTGTAAAAATAATAACTAGGTGACAAATATTAAATAATTGATAAGATTACTAAAATAATCACACGAGCTCAGGGCCCATTGGCATCGGAGTAGCCAGCAGGTACTCCTGTAGGGGTGACTGTGGTAAGGTACTGCGTGGTTAGCTAGTTGGATGATTACCCCAACTTTTGAGTCCGGCGATGTGGTACCCATTCTGGTGGGTACTCCGTTGCACTAACTTAAAGGTACTTCAAAGGTACTCCATGAAAAGAATGGGTGGGTAGTTGTATTGAACAATTAATTTTTTTATATGTGCGTCCCTCTATAGTTCTCGGCTACTCTTTTAAAATAATCACGCGGTTCTGTCCAGGAGAACATGATCGAAAATTGGTAAAAGTTACCAAATATATGTGTATGTCAAAAGCACACAATAATGTGCACGTTGCTCGACAGATTGGTAACATGTTACCAATTATTTGTGTCAAAAGCACACAATAATGTATACGTTGCTCGACAGATTGGTAAAATTTTACCAATTATTTGTCTCAACAAGTACAGTTTTGTGTATTTTTACACAGATCTGTGCAACATCAAATATGTCCAGCTTTGTTTAATACTTTAACTATAAACAGGTCACAATGGAACTATCCAGAAAAACATAACCAGATACAGAATAAGTTACGCTCACCATACCAATTTTCATGATTTCTTTGTAAGGTTTATTAATAAGACTAAAATTTTTAAAAGGGTGTTTTCTTACTTTAGATATAATCCTTAGTTACCTATTGTTGCTTGATATAAAGATATTTTGGCTCGTTTTCCTATCGGACTATACACAATAGTCTGCACAAAATGATTTAATGGTTTCTGGGCGACATTGCCCTGCTGATTCCAAATCTGATGGTTCAACTTTGCCATCGTTGAGCATTTTAAGATAGGGAAGGGGGTAAATATACAGGGGTAAATTTTGTAAATGTTTCACACGGGGTTAAAAGGTGTATAGACTTGTTCATCTGGTTGATATAATGTGATCATGTCTAATTACTCGGTGATATGCCCATATCTCTTGTCTGACAATGCCAGATGTTGGCGTTTTTATCTTGTACTTATGTGTCCTGGTGAACATTCACCTTCAAGCAAGAGCGCCGGGCTAGTAATACGGAGGTTGCCGGTTCTAATCCGATCAAGCACATGTTGTTTTTCTCAACACTTGCGTGCACTGGCCGTTTCCAGGAAAAGATTAATCAATTAATTCATCCTTGTCTGCTAAGTAGTTAAATTTTAAAACCAATGTGAATTTCGTATATGTAAAAATATACCGACCTGATGCTATCCGCTAGGAAAGCGATGGGCAACTCTCGGACTTCCTCTCCCAACCCTTAGCTCAATTGGCAAGAGCGCCGTGCCAGTAATACGGACGTTGCCGGCTCGAATCAGGCCAAGCGCTCATGTTTTTTTTTTTTTTCAACGCTTAACCGGTTGTGTGCCCTGGCCATTTCCAGGAAAAGATCAATAACAACTCAAAAGAGAAACAAACGAGAAACCCCACACTTACCAATCCACAATAAACTGAACGAATCATGCAAATTGTCTACGCTTCTTCAGATGATTTATCAGCTAGTTCTAAAAAATCCTAAGGGGCATCCGTTTATTTTCAAATACGTCTTGCCAGAAGGTGACGACTTGGAAAAATCTCCTTGGCCCGCGATAGAAACAACAAGAGCCTAATAGACGCTGTGTATAATCTAACAGTTAATTCAATGAAAGGTTAATGCATTTTAGGTATGCGTTGTTGTTCTCTTGTCCTGCATGACTGCTGATTTGCATATTGTTTATTAGATAACGCGTCAAAAGTAGGTTGTTATCAAAAATAATGGGTTTTCTGTTCAATGCAGATGAGATCGTTATTCCATCACTTGACGAACAGTGAACTACTTTCTCTTAACACAAGGTTGTACGAACACATTACTGCCCGACTCTTCCAGAAATCCAAAGACAAAAAAGGTTAATGAAGCAGAGATAAAAATTATATTAGTTTTAATAAAGTAAAAAAAAACAATATTCCATTGATCTACTTTAATGAAGAAAAAAATCACCAAACAGTAGTAAAATAAAGTTGTGATAAAGTTTGTCATCCGTCTCCTGCAAATTGTCATGAAGTTTTGGCGACTCTATAGTGAAGTAAAGGCTGATTGTTTTACACAATAAGTATCGAAAAAGTAAAGATCAATAATAAGTCCAGTATGAGATAAAGTAGTACTGCTTTGTCTTTACTACACATACTTCAGGCTAGATATTCAGTATTGCATAACAATACCTTCAGTGTCGTGTTAGGTATTTCGTATTGCACACCCTACCTTAGTGTCAGGTCCCTGATATCGTATTGATGCATATAACAGTTGGTTTATCATTTTTTTTATTTTTAATACGCTATACAGTCCTTACTTTATAACACGAAGGTATTTTGTTATTATAATAGGCCAAGATAAAAAAAATTAATAACAGCCAACAATTTCCCTTCTCTAACGCTCGAAGCCCACACAAATCCTGTTTTCCTCTATATTAAGACGTTGATAAATATTGACCTTTGGGTATAAGCTAATTTTGTTTTCCATTGCAAAGATGATATCCATATATAGATCAATGACACTCCTCATTCTATACCTTATTAACCAGACAATCCCAGATGCCTTTATGCTGGAATAAAAACCTCAATCCTTCAATTAGGCCCACCCCTCTGCTTCAAAGTGAACTTAATGTGAGCGATCTGGAGAACCCGCCACATGGTGCAAAATTTATATTTGAGTTTGACTATCATTGCAAAATTGTGGAAATAAAAGTTCCATTGCTTTTGACTTCTTTCTTTCATATACAACATATCAAAGTTAGACCTTATACAATCTACAAAATAAGTAGCAATATAACAGATTTTAAGGTATTTTTCTTTATTTTTTTTAAAAACTGTCCGTGGCGACATGTGGGCGGGGTTTTCCAGATCACATCCAAAATGATTTACTTAGCAGGATTAGAATTAGATCCATGGAACGTTTCATATAGTGGGTGCCCCTTTGGTAACCGTCAGTGTTTTTCCCATGTATCTTTTGTTATAGTGTGTCATGGTCCTTTCCTATCGTCCTATCGTACTGTGTCTCTTGTTCCTTGTTATGTTCTTGTTTGTCTATCAATGCTTTGTCCTGTTTTTTGTCTCTTGTATGCTCTTGTTCTGCTGGCTATCATGCTGTGGTCTGTTGTCTCTGTTATGCTCTTGTCTACCTATCAATGCTTATCTGTTGTACCCTTGTTATGCTCTGGTCTGGCTAATCAATGCTGTGTCTGTTGTCCTTTTTATGCTCTGTCTGCTATCAATGCTGGTGTCTGTTGTCCCTTGTTATGCTCTTAGTCTGGCTATTCAATGCTGTGTCTGTTGTCTCTTGTGTTATGCTCTTGTCTACCTATCAATGCTGTATCTTTTGTCCCTTGTTATGCTCTTGTCTGCTATCAATGCTGTGGCTGCTGTCCCTTGTTATGCTCTTGTTTGGCTATCAATGCTGTGTCTGTTGTCTCTTGTTATGCTCTTGTCTACCTATCACTTGCTGTTTCTGTTGTCCCTTGTTATGCCCTTGTCTGCTATCAATGCTGTGTCTGCTGTCCCTTGTTATGCTCGTTCGTTTTGGCTGATCAATGCTGTGTCTGTTGTCCCTTGTTATGCTCTTGTCTGGCTATCAATGCTTTGTCTGTTGTACCTTTTATGCTACGCTCTTTCTAGCTATCAGCTGTGACTGTTGGCCCTTGTTATGGCTCTTGTCGTCTGTCAATGTTGTGGTCTGTTGTCCCTTGTTATGCTCTTGTCGTGTCTATCAATGCGGTGTCCCTGTTGCCATCCCTTGTTCTGCTCTTGCCGGCTATCAATGCTGGTCCTTTGTCCCTTGACTATGCTCTGGTCGGGCTATCATGCCGTGTTTGTTGTCCTCTTGTATGCTCTGTCTGTACATCAATGCTGTGTCTGTTGTCTCTTGTGCATGACCCTATGGTCGTCCTATCAATGCTGTGGTCTGTTGTCTCTTTTTCTGCTCTTGTCTGTCATAAAGGCTGTGTGTGTTGCCCTTGTTTGTTTCTTGTTGGCTATCATGCTGTGTTTGTTTTTTCTCTTGTTATGCGCTTGTCTAGCTATCAAGTTGTTCCTGTGTCTTTGTTATGTTCTTGTCTGTCTATCTATACTATGTCTGTTGTCTCTTGTTATGCTCTTGTCTGCTATTAAGGCTGTGTCTTTTGTCGTCTTGTTATGCTCTTGTCGTCTATCCGTGCTGTGTCTTTTGTCTCCTTGTTATGCTCTGTCTGTCCTATCAATCTGTTCTGTTTTCCCTTGTTAATGCTCTTGTTCTTGCGCTATCAATTCTGTGTGCTGTTTTCCCTTGTTATGCTCTTGTCTTGGGCTATCATGCTGTTGTCTGTTTGTCCTCTTGTTATGCTCTTGCTGTCTATCAATGCTGTGTCTGTTGTTCCTTGTTATGCTCTTGTCTGTCTATAAAATGTCTGTGTGTGTTGCCCCTTGTTATGTTCTTGTCTGCTATCAATCACTGCTGTGTTGTTGTCTCTTGTTATGCGCTTGTCTAGCTCTCAATGTTTTGTTGTTGTCTCTTGTTATGTTCTTGTCTGTCGATCTATATCTATGTCGTTGTCTCATGTTAGGCTCTTGCTGGCTATTTGCTTGGTGTCCTTTTGTCTCTTGTTATGCTCTTGTCTGTCTATCATTGCTGTTCCTGTTGTCCCTGTTTATGCTCTTTCTGTCTATCAATGCGTGTCTGTTTTCCCTTGTTATGCTCTTGTCTGGCTATCAATGCTGGTCTGTTTCTGTTTTTCCCTTGTTATGCTCTTGTATGGCTATCATGTGGGTCTGTTGTCTCTTGTTATTCTCTGGTCGGTCTATCAATGCTGGTGTCGTTTTGTTCCCTTTCCTACTCTTGCCTGTCTATCAACGCCGTATCGTTGTGTATTGCCATGCTCTTGTCTGGTTATCAATGCTGGTATTTTGGCCTTGCCGTACTCTTGCTGTCTCCTCATCTCTTGTAGTCCACTCAATCTACGGTATCACCTGGACAAATTGCTACAGAAGGTTTCTTGCTGTAACTACTTTTGTTAGTACCACCTCCCGAATAACATTCAAAAATGAGAAAAAAGGAAAGGGGTTTTAAAAAAAAACCTAATTTGCATAAAACCTAATGTCTATATTTGCCTATATGTTGGTTATTATACAATATATTAAAAGGGGACGAACCCAATTTAAGTAAATAAGTAAAGTTTCATCTTGATAGAATGGTCTTCACCCGCTAAGCCCCATCTGTAGAGATTTGCGCTGTACATTTCAACCCGTTTTCATGTGGTGACTAAAACATGATTTTCTTTTCTTAGCCGTATATGATTAAAATTGTATCGGTCGACCAAAATGGGTTAACATTTGGCGCAAATCATAACTTCCAGACCAAATATCATTTGCCCTAAGATTTCACATGTAAAAAATGAGAAACTAGTAGCTTTCTTCAAATAATGTTGACCACATCTGGTAAAATCTTGGCGTATGGGGACGATGCTATTAGCGATCAGGCCACGGCCCTTTAACTCTTGAGTCTTTCTTGCTGTCCAACATAGGACCCGAGGTACTTGAGGTCTAATCTTTTTGAGTTGGGTACCGTATGTAGTGCAGATATGTTGATGATTCTCTTCCTTATTGAGGTTGTATTCCATTCCGTCTCTTTGGCATTCATATGTAGGCTGAATTTACCTGCAGCATTCTCAAATGATGATTTGTAGTATATCTTGGGCAGCACATATCACATCCCCTGTTAGAGCTGCGTAGTCAAGGTCTGTGAGATGCTGACTTTGGTGACGTCTAAAATGCTTGACCGCCTTTCTTTTTATGTTGTGTGTCCTACCCTAGACCCATGCTATTACACAAATGACCCCCTTTTTAAAATGTCAACATACTCAATGACCTCCATTTTCGTCTTTTCTGCTATCCAAACTTTTATCACAAGTTTGCATAAAATTTAATCACTTTTTTAAAAAGAATTTGAACATCCAAAAACTCAAAATTTTCGCAGCCTACGTGCAGCATTTAACAATTTATTAATTATGGCAGCACATTTTATACTTGCATGGCAATGTACACTCTGGAAAAGAGGCACGTCCTATTTAAACTAACATCATTGGCCCCTTAAAAAGTTTCATACTGGAGTGACAAATTTTTTCTCAGCTTGTGTCTGTGATACCCGTATACTTTGGGTACATTTTATCTGAAAGGACCCGGGAAAGGACCATATTTTTCACCTGTCCGAGCACATATACCCATCACTTAACATAGGGTGTGCCCCCGGCACTAGTTGACCCAATGTGTTTGAATAAATACTCTCTGATAATAATTTGCTAAATAAAGATCTCCACATCCTGATTGCAGTCTGACAAATCATCTAGAATGCAAAATTAATTTTTGGCGGGAAAATTGCGGCCATCTTGAAAAATGACCATCACTTTCCACTTTTAATAAATCAATTGCAAGTGTTGTACACCTTGCAGGCATAGCCATGCAAAACATGTTCAAATACTAACAGAAAAATGGAAAATCTCCCTAAACATGCATTTATGAGCTATATACCTTTGTCGAAATATGGGCTTTTTTTTTTTTTTTTTTTTTTTTTTTTTTTTTTTTTTTTTTTTTTTTTTTTTTTTTTTTTTCGTCCCTTTTTCTACCTTTTGATATGTTGTTTGGGAGATCCTTTACTGCTATTTACAGAAAGAAAACCTCCTGTAGCAATTTTGTCCAGGTGTACCTAGTATTTTTAATAGATTGAGTGGGCTATTGTGCATTGCCATAATTATGCTCTTGTCTGATTATCAATGCTGCGTTTGTTTGTTGTACCTCGGTATAGTCTTGTCAGGTTAACAATGATATGTCTGATGTCCCCTTCGTTGTCTTGCAAAGCGATAACGGTCCTATTTAAGCTGTAGCTCTGCACTGCACATCAAGGTTACTGTAATCGATCCTGCTATCATTCACAGGACTAAAAGCATCTAGATCTCAACAGTATTTAGACTATGGGGCATTCCCTTCTATGTTGTTGTTTAGTAATCGCCATCAAGGGAGGACGGCAAAACCAAGTGTAAGTTCATAATGAATGATTAAAATCACATAACCTTCTGTTCGCCCAAATAAAACTTACAAATTTTCTTGAAAATGAAAAATGAAATGTCACGTAAATTTCTTTACTCAATACCAGTGACCAGGATACATATAGACTGGAGCAAACAATGGCGCTAGAGATTATCAACAATCGTCCAGGTATGCGAAGAAAAACACTTCAGATTCCTTTTCAACTGGGAGTGCAGGGCCATTGTTATATTACCGCGCAGTTGAACAGATTTCAGGTGTTATAACCTCATGTATTAACTGTTTAAACCACGGCGTTTGTAAAGCACGGAATCGCCTATATCGCTCACTTCGCTTAATTCTCCCTACCCTCTACTTATGGAATTGCTTCACTGGCGCGAAAACAGGACTCCCTAGGTAAGTAAAAATAATCCTCCGATATACGCAAGATCACTGCGTAGTGCTGAATATGAAGACTGCACAGATTTACACATTACGGAATTGTGTATTTTTCTTATTGATAAAAAGTGATTTAGTAGTTCTTCTAAAATCAACAAAAGATTAAGATAGGCAGTGAGCTCAGATCCATTTAATGAGACCGAGAATGTTAGTCTTATGACTGAGTCTGATCCCCCATCAGCTCAGTCTCAGCTCGGTCTCCACCAATCTTCCACTCTGAATAATCTGCAAAATTGTTTGCCATCCGTGACGTCAGTTGACCCCCTAACTCACATGACGAATAAGTTGTTCACAGGAATAAAGGCCGGTAGCCTATATGATATGAATGGTAATGTCGGTTAAGTTCGAACTATAACAGCACTCGCGAAACAGACATCCCCAATTAGCTTTGTATGCTGTTTACATGCGTAAAATTTTCCTTTCATAAAGAGAGACTAAACCAGCTAATGAATGAGATGACTCCTTGCAGGCTGGGACCGAGACAATGATTGCGATTTCTGCCACAGAATTGAAAGTTAGGGATAATTCGTTGTTTACTCAAATATCGCGACATTTTTCTCTGCTTAGTTCACAAATCAAGCAGAATTTTGGGACAACACACCAAACTTGTATTTCAAAGATATTTTTTTCAGGTAATCGTTAGTTCTAAGATTCAGCTAAATATTCTGTGAAAAAGATCACACAGGTAAAAATAAGCAAAGTAGGCGATTTTGGCGATTCCGTGTTTTACACAAACGCCGCCGCATCATTTCCACATTATAAGGTGAAACCAGCATAATGGATCTGGCCTCTTTCAAATGGAACAAAATCATCGCAAACTATCAAAATAGGCTACATCATAAGCACACAAAAAACAAAAACAATTAGCTGTTTGATGTGGGTTGGTTAATGGTGTTCCTGACACATTCGAGCCCTCCCTCGTAAAGTTCTTAGATACATTGAAAAAAAATCAGAAACTCAAGTTGGAGTTGATTTTTAGCTTCAACGCTTTTAGACTTTTTAGAAAACATTGCTTTATAACATATAAAAAGTCAGAATTGTTTTAACAAGATTTCGAGTTTACATGTTAAACGAATGATGACGTCTAAATTTGTGATTTCTTGGGCCGCCACCGCCTGGAAGCACCGACGCGAAACATTCTAATGCGACAATGTTAATAAGCTGTTTACCACTCACATGTTTAATAATGCCAATTGTGGGTGTGGTTTAAAACAAACACACAAAGAAGCACACATTATTACACAAACTAACAAACCAAAAAGACAAACAATAGCAACAACACCAAGAACAACAACAGCAACAACAACAACGACAAAACGAATTTAAACAATAGTCAGTCTTAAATTAATAAGTTTCTATGGCAACCACGTGCTCATTTCCAGCTAAATGTAGAGGTTGATGCGTTCAAAAGGTCCATTTAATATAATTCTCAATTTGAAGGACAAACTAACAAATAGCAGGTAAACTCACTCATAGTACTCCTGATAGTGCATTGATCTTATTTGTACTTAGTAAAGTGCTTCAAATATTTGAAAGAGAAACCTTTTGGAGCAAGAATGAGTAGAAGATTAAATGAAGGCAGCAATTTGATGGTAGACAGGACAAAAATATAGCTTTTCATTTCAATGACATTCTTATTAAACCTGATACAGCAGCAATTATTATCACTAAACACACAGTACGGTATCTTAAAGGTCCCAGGAAATGAGATGATAAACCTACTCCAAATCTTTATGGGACATTCCATTCCAATAAACAGGGCCAGAAAAAAAATACACTACTAGTGACATCATTAGTGAAACTATTGATTTTCAGTCCGTGTCATGAATAGATTCACACCAGTCACCTGGATTTTTCTATTACTCTCTGAAAAATCAATGGTACCACAAATGATGTCATCACCAACCAAATATTGGAATGCTTTCTAGTCCCTCTTGTAGACCTTGACACAAACCTCAAAATCATTCTATTTGCATTTCCTTTCTCCTGGGACCAATTTCAAAGCCACTATCAGCGATTCAACCGAGGGCGGTCATGAAACAGAATAATAACAATCTCACCCCCCCTATTTTTCACCATTTCTGTTGTATTGGAAATGGTGAGAAGTATAGACCCCTGTAAGTGGTCAAGCTTAGCATGCCGTATTTGTCGAGAAATTACAATTCTTATGCAATACTTACTAATAAAAGTCGGGATCCGACTGTTATTGGTAAACAAAACAGCCGTACTTTAAAATGCTTTAGTGTCTATTTTTCACAAAGAAAAGTAATATAAGGTGTTGATATGACCTACCACTAGCAATTCAGAGACAAAATGGGCATTTTGAATTGGAAAAAATGACGGATTATGGCTTTAACAAATGCAGCAAGTAAACTTGCGTGATCTCTCTGACAAGATGGCAGTATGGAACATGAGCTCAGATGACCTTTGACTTTGGTCCGTGACCTTTGACATAATTTACATATGAAGGAATCCCTAATGCACCTTAACCCAAGTCTGATTTCATTCGGACTTCCAACTTTTCGAAGAAGACCTGTAAAACGAAAACTTAACCATACCTAACCAAACTGGAATATACATATATACGGACATGCGCACTATCGCAAACTCTCCCTTCTGCTTTTCAAGCGAGGGGGATAAACATAAAGAAAAGGGAGCGCAGTGTGAAAGAAAACAATAAAATATTGTAAAATGGCTTAGAAAATTGCATTATTTTGCTGAAATTTGGTAATACAGGAAAATACTGTAAATTTCGTGTGCAATTTTCAAGACCTATTATGACTCTTTGAAAGTGGAGCTTTTTTCGAATTTTAATGAGTATCAACTTTATTATATACTATTATAAATTTTCAATTTCACGATTAAATACTAAGTGTTACAGGGAAAAAAATACTGTAAATTTCACAGAAAAATTCTGGCAGCAATTCTGCCAACAAAATGCCGTTAGAATACAGCTTTTACAGGTTTCCATTCAAAGTTACTGTATATTTTACAGTTTATATATTTTACAACAAACTGCATATTTTAAAATATATCCAACGCCAAAGTTTTTGTTAATATTTGTGGATAGATATTCTAAGTTAGAATGTAAGTCAGTGTACCAAATATATGTGTTTTAAGCGTTTTTATTAAAATAATTATTGGCAGAATTGCTGCTAGGATTTTTTGGGGTAAAACCTTGAGTATTTTTGGCAGGGTAATAGAAGCAATAAGGACGCGATTACTTTTTACATCCGATTGATTTGAAGTACTGATCACCGGTCTTCACGTTAACCCTTTACATGTATCTCGTCAATAACTATGCAAGAAGAAGATGCATACTTCAATTAATCTTTGTTCAAAAGAAGAAATCTTTGAATTCGTTTGTTTGATTTTTAATAATCGTGTATTGCCAGCGATTACAACGTTATATCATGCGTCGTGACGACCAAATGCAAGGCCCTATCAGTGATCAACCCAAAAGAGTCAACATATTCAAAATTTGCAGGAGTAGTCTGAGTGTGACTGAGAAGTCTAGGATATGCCTTTCCAAATAAAAAGAATAGATGACAAAAGGAAGAAAACAACAGTTTTCAAAGATATGAATTTGTATTGAATTACTCGTTGTAGTTTATGTCCGTACGGAAACTAATGACTAAAATATGTCATTTTGTCTTGATTAGATTGCATTGTATGCTAGGACAGCTAAACTTGTTTTTATGATTTAGATTTTCTGATTTGACAAATCACTGATAGTGCTTTTAAAGAGTCGCCTCCTTAACAACGTGTATGCGATTTAATTACCATCACATTTCACAGGAATCTTTTTTTAAAAAGTGTTCGGTTGGTGAGAATTGTCAAAGCCATTCAACTATACATAATATTATTGCAAAGATCACAAATGTAATTGCGTCCTTTTAATTTCTACGCGCTCATAGTTATTTATACAATCCAGCTACCACTACCTTAACCTGATCAAATTGACTTCGAATTGATTTGCAGCAAGAGTGCTTCACATCCCCCATGTGCAAATCAGATTTGATTATTAGTACTCTACTAAGAGCCTTACATCTAAGAGCTTACGTACAAACACACTATAAGGATCAAAATTGATACAAGAGATAAAACATTGTTTACGGAATGGAAGGGGCGCATCGAAAATGCTGTAACAAAATGCCTATCCAATTGCTTGCGCATGCGTCAGATTTATAACGACATTTATGGTAGTCTTTAGTAACAGCAATTCATGCTTTACGGAATAACGTACATCAAGGGTAAATGAGTCCTAGAGACTAGACACTACAATTTTACATGGCACACTAAACAATTTTGTGGTTTGACTTTGGAGCTTAAATTGCTAACAAAAATTATATAATGCGGTAAGATTTTTCAGAATGTCAACACGTACTTTGTTCTATGGGCGTGTATTAATTCGTTTTGAATGTGAAATAATTCTATATAATTTTTGGCTTTCGTTTATAACTCTTCGGGTAGAAAAGCTATTTCGAATTAATTTAGTTTATCCATATGCATATGCCATACCTTCCCATAATTAGATTGTTTATTTTGATTACGTTTATATCTTCTGCATTACCCGGGGGTTTTGTGCACCGGAAGAAAGTTTACTTGCGGGAAGCTGTTAAGCACCCCTTTGGTTAAATGAAGCCACTAATTAGAAAATTGGAATTTATTGTAGGGTAACACTGTATATATATATATATATATATATATATATATATATATATATATATATATATATATATATATATATATATATATATATTTTTATTCTGTCCCTTTTTATTCCATGATCGAAACACTACAAATTTGTTTCGTGTGGCTTACGCAATCCCCGCATCGCGCGTTTTGTCAACTCCTAGCCTGGTGGAGAATGTTTCAGTTCATAACACCTGATGAGTGTGGCGTAAGCCACACGAAACAAATTTGTAGTGTTTCGATCATGGAATAAAAAGGGACAGAATAATTTATAATTTATAT
>JAMKCH010037314.1:0-14347 GCA_023653785.1 Ophioderma brevispina | reverse complement strand
ACCCGGTCGGAGTTCGAACCCGCGACCTCCCAACTGTGAGGCAGACGCTCTAACCGCTAAACCAACACGTTGGTATAAAGGAAACTTGATGTAGGAAAATCCATTGTAAATAGCTTACATAAACCAAAGGTGAAATTACCAGTGAAATGATATCTAAATTATTTGTTGACTTAAGCATTGTATTGGGCGGGGACAGTGTAGGTTGTTTATCCGGAAGCTGCATATAAAATCTAGATAAAATCAATACTTTGATTGTGTTGTCATATAAGAACTGAAATGAAACTGAAACTTCAAATGTGAAATGTAGAAACAAGGAAATTCCGGCGAATCGTAAGTTATACAGGCGTTTATTCGGATTTGTTTGTTTATCCAGCATATAATCATGATAATGTGGGTTTATACTGAGTATGCTCAGTCGAAATTACATGAGGGCGAATTTGTCGGATCTTGGTGCGAAGTATCAGAGTACATTTGATGCCAGTATATTGCAATAAATGCTGAACTACTGCGCCTCAGTTTCGTTACGGCTTTTGGGCATTGCGAACATCGAGGGATAACGGTCATTCATATGTAGGTCTGAAGAAAACGAAATGATTATTCAACATACATTTATATTGATTGCGATCGTGTTCCTTTGGCAGACCGAGCAGTCGCTCTCAGGTAGGTTTTTAATTTAGATGTTATATTTCCGTTAACAAAAATCAAATTGTTAGAAACCATCGCAGGTCGAGATTATCTTTAAACATGAAAACTGCAGATTTGTGTTAATTTTTTTCTGGATTTGTTTAAAATTTTGATTTATTTTTTTAGTACAATGTTCAAATTGAGATTGACCTTTTTTACCATTTTTGTCATTTTACCCTATAACTCCAAAACCAATAGTCGTAGGTGGTACAAAACTATACATTTTTGGAATCCTTATGATTAGATGGACAACATGGCATACATTTCAACATGATTGGGGCATTTTAAAAAAATGACCCCTGTATAAACTTAAATTGGCCCCTATTGAAAAAGTGATACCACAATTTAAGAGTACTACCTACCTAGCATTGATGTAGCGAGTCCATACTAACTACAAAAGGTGTTAAACATTTGCTGTAGTGGGGGTAAACGAACTCCTTAAATAAGGCCCCTATGATATTCTGCTCCTGCTCTATAATAACGAAATTTTAACTTGATTATCCTGGCCAGGAATGCCCGTTATATTATTATTTTGTTTGATGGCAAGCGCCATTATTTGAATCACAAAGAGGAACAAATATGGAAAATTGGGGCAACCTTGAAATATACCACGCTCCATTTCAATTGCTTTAGTAAAAAAGCCGTTATTAATCACATAACTCTTTCTACTGGAATAAATTGTCTTAATCCAGTGAATAAGCTTGTCCCCAAAATTAAAACGTCTAACGCCTGAAGCAAAATATCATGTCTAACACTGTCAAGGGCTTTTTTTTCAATATCAAGAAGTAAAATTGCCCCAGGAATTTGATTACTTTCAGTGATTTCAATAATATCAATAAAATAACCTAATGTTCTTACCAAGTTTGCCTTAGTAAAACCAGATTGCTATGAAGAAATAAGATTCATCATATATTTCTTTAAACGGTTAGCCAAAGTCTTTGCAAAAGTCACCCCTCAACAGTTCAAACAAAGAAATGGGTCTGTAATTGTAATAAACAAATGGATCTATATCCTTCTTAGGGGAAGCAAAAGAAATCACAATTTCTCTGAGACTGTGACAAACTTGAGAACTTTTCCGTTGAAAAGTTATAAGAGTTTAATAACATATCACAAATATCTGGCCAAAACACAATATTGAATTCACAATGAAGACCCATCATACCAAAGGGGCAAAAATAAGGGTTTGGAATAGCGCCAACAAAATGCTTGATGCTGGATTAGCCATAAACACGCCCTGGCCGATACTGACCGATGTTATTTGAAGTCTGGAAAAAAATAATTAATAATAACCAAAAAAAAGATTTGGGATTGGGAGATGGAAGACCCAAAATATAGCTTGCATCGTATATTTGTCGGGGAATTGATATTTGTGAAATCTGAAAGCATTTTCACATTTAAATTGTAATAAAATGTATTGTACAAATACTAAAAATGCATTTAGGCTTTTTTGAGAAGGGTTACTGTAATAAAAAAATATCCTCCAATGGTTAAGCCCATTTGGTTTATCTTCAATGACACTCCTGAATCTTTATTATAAATGCAAAGAAAAATTTATTTATTGCAAATCAAAATACTAATGGTTTTATAGCGAAACCAATTAATGATGTAAGTATTAAAATATGTATGGTATTTTAACGGTCCAAATCACCTAAGTGGTTATCATAAGTGATTTCTGAGTCAAGTCTGGAAACACACAGAGTACATTTTTTTTGACTTGAGTTTGGTCCAAAAACATAAACCTGTTTCAAATAATAGTGTGGTTGGTATGTCAATGAAACAGTTTTCATAGGATTTTGGTGCTAAAGTTGACTTTCTTGCTGTTTTTTCATTCAATAGGGACCAGACAGTCATGAAAATGATGGGGTTGCAAATTTCGGACTGCCTGCCCCATCTCAAGGGGGGAAAAGTTACTACAGGGAAATTTAAATCGAATCAAATTGTGTTTTAATGTACATTAACATGTTCGTCTCTTTAAGATGAGGAAATTATATTTGCTAGGTTCCGACCTTTTAGTTAAAGCGCTATCGCCCCATAATGGTCATCATAGGGTAAAATTACCCCATGCTCAGATTTTGGTGATGAAACTGGTGATAAGTTGGTTGATATTGTCTCACGGATCCAAAAATTGTATTATTTTAAGGGTGTGACATTTGGTTGGCATTTTACATAGCAAAATGTCGCAAGGGTCTAATGTCTATGGGGTCACCAGAAAACTTTCCCGGATGTCGCATGGTGATATCAAAAAAAAATCAATAAAAAGCTTTTCTGTTCAGTATGACACAAGGAATCATTTGACCCAATTTCAACAATCGGAGCATTACCCCCAGGGTGACCTTAACCATTACGGGGCCTCTATACCGCTTTAAACTAAAGGTTGGGACACCTAGCCAAATATATTTTTGTAAACCTTAGAGGAGACGAATGCGTAGTGCAATTAAAACCAATTTGACTCGATTTTAAATTTTTTCCAGGTACAACATTTCCCCCCTGGAAAGAAGGAGGCATCAGTCGAAAATTTGCCACCCCATCATTTTTTGACAGTCTGACAGTTTAGGTCCTATTGAAACACAAACAGCGACAAAATTAATTTTAGCATGAAAATCCTACGGGAATACACACCAACCCACACTATAAAACAAACTAACTGTTTGGATAAGTTATTTATTGTATTGGTTATACATGTATATAAACTCTGTTTTTTGGGCTTGATGAGCATCAAAATGTGCCCTTCTTTGCAAATATGCTGCCACGTGTCAAGTGTCTTCAAGTCTAAATGGAAGGGGAGGGGTCTTGGGTTCTTTACTCCGAAGTGTTTTGGTATGTAATGATGATTGAAGATGATTGACTGCAGTTTTTGAATACAATCTTGCAACACTTGCATGAGTGAAAACCAGTCCCTTCCTGCAATGCAATGTTGATCAATGTAAAAAATTGTGCTTCATGAAGTTCCTCCGATTCTTGTTGGAAGTAAGGGGAAAGAGGATGTAAAGTTAAAGGATAGTTGTAGTGTTCCAAGTGTTTTCAAAGGTTGCGGTTCCCATACAAATCGGTAGAAGTGGTTCACAATAGGCTTGCATATTATTGCACATATCAAAGTTCTAAATTGATAAGTGTCATTTTTTCCAAGCAAGGTCGGATAACTATCCTTTAAAGTGAAAATGTTTTATTGATTTGTAATACCAATAACACATTTTCATTAATATTTAAAGGTGCGTGTTCCGATCGTCTTTGGGACCCCCTGATTTTCCCGGAAGTAGTATCGAATTTGATATCAGATGAAAGGCCGTATTTTTCTCATTGTCGTCAATAACATTTGAGCCCTCAAATCCATTTCATTCGCAAGATATAAACAAAAAACCGTCGTTTTAGTGGTTATTCATCTACATTAGCACAGTGTTGAATAGGGCTTTGCAACATGCATTATTGCGTCTACCATCAAAATCGCAAGGTTGTTTCCCACGGTACTTGATGGGGTGTATGTGCAAGTGCCAGGCTCTCATATCAAGTAGAGAACACAATACACATACATTGGAACAAGTAACTTTAACTTATAGTCTCTTCCATTTTGTGTTGTGACACACGGTACGTGTATTATTAGAATCTACCAAAAAAAACGTTGGCAACGTAAAAAAAACCCAAGTTTTAAAAAGTGTATACGAGCCATATAAAGTTAATAAATCTAAAGATAGCACCAAGTATACCCAAGTGCGTCTGCCCCATTGGCAAACTTGGTCCCATTTCTTCTTTTCCGAATTCCTTGTTGAGAACGTCCATATTTCATTAAAGGAACCCTCATCATTAAACCCAATTGTTGATTTAAATAATTCCAACTGCACCTGTGCTTGTTTAAGGTATATTGGCAGTTGAGTTTGGATTTAGTACTCCTATTTCTTGTGTAAAGGCCGTCTGTGTTATGACTTGAATACGTTCAAGTTGATATGCTAGATTTCGTTGTTTCTGTTGATGGATTATTGTTGGAGATTGGGTCTTATTTTCAACGATTCAGAGGACCTCTCTCTCTCTCTGGTAGGAAGAAGCGTACTAAGACGAAAGGAAGCTTAGGTTCCCGCTGCTCTGGTGGCCTCACAAGAAGATGCAAACCGTTTGAACTCGG
The DNA here is from genome assembly GCA_023653785.1 of Ophioderma brevispina. Taxonomy (NCBI): domain Eukaryota; kingdom Metazoa; phylum Echinodermata; class Ophiuroidea; order Amphilepidida; family Ophiodermatidae; genus Ophioderma; species Ophioderma brevispina. The sequence continues at coordinate 9,549 of JAMKCH010037314.1, read as the reverse complement.
TATACACAGGGGGGGGGGCACATGGTTTACTGACATGGAATGCTGTCAAAAGTTGTGTGGTATATGTGTTCAGGGACTCCCTTAACACTTTCTAGGTGGACAACCCTGAAAATATGCTACTCAAAACAAAATGGAGTCAATTTTTCAAAAGGCCCGCCATTTTAAACTAGTTTTACCATTATCTCAGCCCACAATGTGAATAAGAGTTGTGCTTTTATGGCTCTAACCTAAGTTCTTGGGTCACTTAATCCACTGGTGCAATCCAGCTACACATAAATGTAATTACCAATATGGCAACCATTTGCTTCAAAATTGGCCGCCAATTCAAAGCTTCTTTTGACATATTCAGACCAGGAACTACCTATAAGTGTGATTTTGGTGGCTATACTCAGGTTTTTGAGGTCAGTGCATTCATTGTTGCAATCAGGTACAAATAGAAATGTTATAACCTAATATGGCGGCCATTTTGTTCAAATGGCTGCCACTTAATGCTATTTTACCATATATCGGCCCACAAGTGCAAGCGAGCTGTGTTTTGGTGGCTGTAGACAAGATCTGGGGTCACGGAGAATCCATTGCGCATCGGTTCATACATAGAATCATTAACCGCTGCCAAAACGGCGTCACAATGGCTGCCATAAGCACCGTATTGACAATATGAGCCTTAAGTGTGACATGTCATGGTTTCCAGTCATTGCTCATGACCACCATTTGCTTTGGAAATGGTATATGTCATAACTCATTGTGAAGTGGGGCATAAAGCTAACGATACTTTTTTTTAAAAAAAAAATGGCTTCATGATATTCGACAAAAACGAAACAAAACGAAGCAGGCTGTGCACCCTTGGATACAAGGCTTTCTTCCGTTACACATTTTTATACTAGAACGAGAATAAGAGTGTAACCCAAGGGGTGCTTGAGCTGTTTCGTGTCATCGAATGTTATAAGCATTAATATGAGCATGATAGCATATTTTATTTGATTGTTTTTAGTCTTCCTGAATTTGCACCACTACTTCAAAATGTCAGCCTCTCTTTCAATACAAGTCGCAACGACAGCCCCATGTCAGCCATAGCCCGTCTTGCCATTGGAAGATATAACGGAGAACTTCCACTACATGTTGTATGCGGGGTTTCGCAAATCCTCCGAGGTTATGAGGTGGACTGGTTGTAACTTTTTAAAATATCAGGGTGACGTGATATCAGGTGACGTGGCGGCCATTCCCACGGAATGTTCAGGGCTACAACTCTTTTGTTCCCAAAAAGTTAATGTAGGCGATTTTTGATAGCAATAAGTTTGTGGGCAGGTATACCATTCTGAGCCCCACCACAAATATCGGAAGACACCCTTTTGTTGCCATAAGAAATCCAGATCAAGGTCAGGCACAGCATCGTGGGTAATCATCTGGAGATAAACTTTGACCATTGAACGTTTCGTCGAAAAGTAAGCCAATAACGCTCTCCATTGCGAGATTTTCGTAACCTGACTAATCTGACACACTTTTTACTGACACAATATGAAACCTTCACGGAAATAAAGCACAGGTTGGTTTGTTCCGTAAAGGTTTCCGAATTTATAGTGTGTCAGAAGAAAAAGGTTGTGTCTGATGGGTTAGGTTACGGAAACCCCCTCCATTGCAACACAGAGAAATATCCAGACTAAGTTTCTCTCGACTCATGTTGGTATCAAGTTAAAAAACGAGGTTTCCAGCTGGTACATTCTCCATGGGGTGTGGTGTAACATCAACATTCATAAAAACACCTCCCAGCGGGCATAGGTCGTTTAGAGCGACGTCGAAACGAGTTGGCACGTCGATAACAGGTCGACGGTTTTTATAAATTTACGTCGAAAATGCAAATTTAATCGACGTTTTAAGAACGGGACGTCAAATCGATTTGCATTTTTCGACATAAATAGTGGTAAATTTTCGAGACTTCGACGTCTTCGACGTTCTAGCGTGATTGCCCGGGCTGCTTCGTACATCATGAACTGCTCTTCTAGAAATCCGCGTTATATGACCACGATCCATAGCCAATCGGCAAGGTTTGCTTCTCTGAAGTGCATGAAGTGATGGCGATCATGACATTTGTACGGATTGAGTTCAAGTCAATTTTTGGTTTATCTGGTTGAACAATGAAGGGGCCGGAGAGTTCCAAGTCCATTTTTTCTTGCAATGGTTTCCCTTGGATGTTCTTGTAACGACGTAAAAAATGCCTTAATGGAATGTTGTCAGATCTCATTGTGCGTCTTCCCTGAGTGACCCGTGTTTCCGCTAAGGCTTGTGTCAAATCTCGATGTTAAAGCATTTTGAGTAGCTGTCTATGCTCTTGTGTCTAAAATTTTGTCACAAGCGGACATATTGCTGAGCTTGTAAGCCGCACAAGGTTGGACATAAAATGTTTGAGTATGAATGCATTTTACCAATGAATTGGCCTAATGCCTCAAGGAGATTTTTTATCACATAACCTAACAATGATAAAATTAATCTGGCCATAATCTTCCACTGTTTTGCCGATAAAAAAATAAGTAAATGGTTACAACTGCAAAATACAAAAATGGATGGAGTGTACTGTTGGACTGACGTTTCGATCATACCCCCCCCCCCCCCCCCCCCCTAGCAGGATCTTCATCCAAAGGTGCAAATGACAAAACAACAGATAAGACAACTGATATAAGTAACAAAATAGCAATTCCATACCACACAAACAGCATTAATGTTGAGTTTTGAAACGAAATTTTCAACGCTAGGGTGAGTCATATGAGGCTGACGGATCGAGCAAAGCTTATGTTTCTACTTTATTGATATAAAAGATATATATGGTCATGCAGCACACAGTTTCACCAAATTAGGTCTTTGTTTCAAGATTTTTTTTGCCTGGGATGTTTCCTTTGTATACCAAACTAAGAGCTGGCTTTAATTGCTACCAATAGTTTGTTTGTGTGTGTGTGTGGTGTGTGTGTGGTTAACTGACCCAATCTTCCGCTAATGTGGCACCATGATCGCATATTATGTAGTAGTATAATTTGTTACTGGGATTGTCATCTTCAATTAGGAATGTGATGCCAAATCTATGCCACCTTCTATTGCATTCACTTTCTGATTATCCCCCATTGGGATTCGGTACTGAAAGGAGGAGATTATGCCTAAAATTAATTTTCAATGAACGCACCAACATGAAAAATTTGAATACAATACAGTAGTTTAATAAATCTGCTAAGGATATAGAACCATTGCATTACTTATCAAATTGTGAACGTTGATTTGAAATGATGAAAACATTGGAATTAAACTATTTACACATTTTCTGTTAGGCACCGTAAACTAAAGCGTTCTCTAAAAATTGCAATTTCCAAACACTTTGGCACCATTTTGGCAGCAATTTTGGATAATGTAGAGGTGATCAAGTTTTACATTAAGTGATTGCTCCAATGGAGTCTACGACCTCAGAGAAACTTGGTATAGCACAAAATCACAACTCTATGTACATTTTGGGCTGATTATATGGTCAAAATAGTTTGAATGGCAGCCATTTGAAAAAGACCGCCATATTGGTATATTATATTTATAGTGTCGTTGATTGCACCTGGATTCAGGGACCCCAAACACCCGGTTTATTCACAAAAAAATCACAACATCTCTGTCATGTGTGGGATGAGATATGGTCTAATAGTTTAAAAATGGCGCCATTTTGAAAAATGACAGCCATTGTGTTTTGAGAGTAGCATATTTTCAGTGTTGTCCACCTAGAAGTTGGTGTGGGAGGTCCACTGAACACGTTGATACCACAAACCGTTTGCAGCATCCCATGTCAGGTTGCCATTAAAAAGTGGACGGTGTTTGGCCCCTGGTAGTGTAGTATTACTCTTACACGCGCCTCGAGCTGAAAGATAATAAATTATATTTAAGGTGTCTGGAGGTTGAAGGTGGGGGGGAAAGGGGCATTTTTTTTTGCATTGTAGAAGAACTGGGACCAAGTTTGCCAATGGGGCAGACGCACTTGTGTATACTTTATACTTGATGCTATCTTTAGATTTATTAACTTATATGACCGAACACTTTTTAAAACTGGTGTTTTTTTTACTTGCAACGTTTTTTTTTTGGTAGATTTACTTTATTTTTGGAACATTAAATAGCTGTGCAAGTAGAAGTTGGTCAATTTGCAAAGAAAATCCTGTTTCTGCGAACAGTTTATACACTTTAGTCAGTGTGTGGTTTATGACATACGTTGTAGTGTATCGTGTCGACCTGGACGTGAGTGTTATTTAAACTATAAGTAAAGCAATAGGTTAGGAAATCAAGATGTTGATAATGTGAATGTATTCGAAGTCGATTGGGTTTTTTTACTCGGTATATTCAGGTTAATTGTTTGGTTTTCTATGTTGCTTTTAACATGATACTTAAAAATATGAAGAGCTTGAAGTCCATGGGCTATCAAAATGGATTTAGATATATAATACTTATTATACTTAAAATGTCAGTGCTTTTCGAATTTTTATCTACTTCAGTTTATGAGATATTCAGATGTAATGTTCTGCAATTTTAGGCCTTTCACAAAGATTAGAATAGAATTAAAAAGGGGCCATAAAACATGTGGATAAGGTGTTTGCTCCTTGTTGATAATATACACTGTTATACGTTTTAAAGAAAAGAAATTGAGTACTGCTTTGCATTCATTAAGACGTATTTAACAAGAGACCACGTTCAATTCTATTGCCATTACAAGTAAGGAAACCATCTGTTTATTTCTAAGCTTATACTGTTATAAAGTTGCCATTCAGCATCACTCAAAAAAACTTTAAAACTGGTATTATTAAAACTGATTGCGAAAACCGCTTAGAAACCCGAGACGCATACGTGGTATAGCCTAATAACCAAATTAAAGAGAGTGACCACCAGAATTGAAAAAAATACTAGCATAATGCCGAAAGAGGTGGGCCACCACCGGACTCGAACTGACAAAAAACAGACTATCCAAAAGTAAAATCAATGTCTTTCGCTTACACGCTACGCCACGGAGGAAGCTTACAAAACAAGATCTGCTGTTGTATAAGCTAGTACGTGATGGATCAGGAATGTTTAACAAATGAATCCGGGTCAAGCCCTATTTGCTTTGAATGAAGTCAAATATTTTCAATGCTAGCAGTAAAAGGCACATCCTGAATGTAATTTTAAATAAGGTACTAAATTTCGGACAAATTCATTTCGTAATAAAGCTGTAGGTCTGTGAGACCGTGTTGTTTTTTAAGTTTCCATTTGCCCTTAATTTGATCGTTTTCAAAGAACCGTTGTTGAACACATTTCTAAAACTCGTCGTTTCCGTTCTCTAAATTCATATCTTGGCTCACGAAATGTGTCACATAATCAAATGTAGATTTGTTTGCTTGAACGGAATGCTCCACATACTTTTCTCGAAATTATTTGCAATGTCGTTTTCTGATGAAAAGTTTCACTGGTTGTCTTCTGATTTTTCGATTATTAATACTTTAAAATTAACTGATTTTATTTATAAATTGTGACCTCTCATGTCCGTTCCTAAGTAACAGTTTTGATAGATTATATTTTTAAAAAATCCCATGGTTATTTTTATGAAGATGCATTTAAGGTTATGTAAAATCAATACTGCCCAAACAACTCTGTGCCGACTCTGACATAACTGCATAATGCGAAATATATAACGAAAGATCAGGTGAGTGGGCAGGCCATTCCACGGCATGATGCAGGGCTACAACTCTTTTTGTTCCAAAAAAGTTAATGTAGGCGATTTTGATAGCAAATAAGTCTTGTGGGAGGTATACCATTAGGAGCCCACCACAAATATCGGAAGACACCCTTTTGTTGCCATAAGAATAAGACATCCAGTTCAAGTTAGGCACAACTTCGTGGTTAATCATCTGGCGATAAAAATTGACAATGACTTTTCGTTCGAAAACGTAAGGCCCAATAAGCTCTCCATGGCGAGAGTTTTTCGTACCTGTACCAGCTGACAGCAGTCTGTTTTGTCTCACTGACACAGCTTATTAGACCCCTTCCGGATAGCCAGGTTTGTTCTGTTTCCGTAAAGGTTTTCCAATTATAAGTTGTTGTCAGAAAAAGGTGTGTCAGATGTTAGGTTCCGGAACCCCCCTCCATTGCAACAGAGAAGTATCCAGACTAAGTTTTGCTCTCGACTCCATTTTTTGTATAAGTTAAAACCGAGGTTCCACTGGTACATTCTCAATGACGCTGTGGTTGTAACATCAACATTCATAAAACACCTCCCAGCGGGCATATCGGTTTTAGAGCGCCGTCGAAACGCGTTGGCACGTCGAAAACAGGTCAACAGTTTTTATAAGTTTACGTCGAAAATGCAATTTGAATTCGAGGTTTTAAGAACGCCGTCAAATCGATTTGCATTTCGACATAAATAAAGTGTGTAAATTTTTAAAACTCTCGACGTCTTTTCGACGTTCCAGCGTCCATTGCCCACTGTGCTTGCTTCGTTAACATCAATGAATGCTCTAGAAATCTCGCGTCTATCTGCAACGATCCAATAGCCACTCGGCAAAAGTTTGCCTTCTTCTGAAGTGCTGAAAGTTTATGGCGAATGCACCTTCTGTACGGATGGAAGTTTCAAGCAAGTCAATTTTGTTTATCTGGTTGAACAATGAAGGGGCCGTAGAGTCCAGTCCATTTTTTTTTTTCTTGCAATGTTTCCCTTGGATGTTCTTTTAATCGACGTAAAACTGCCTTATGTAATGTTGGCAGTTCTCATTGTGCGTCTTCCCCCTGAGTGACCCTTGTTCCGATTAGGCTTGTGTGTCATAATCTCGATTTTTAAAGCATTTTTTTGAGTAGCTTGTAATCCTTTGTGGCATAAAATTTTGTCAACATGTCACAGCGGACCCTATTGCTGAGTTGTAAGCCGCACCATGTTGCTACATAATGTTGAAGTATGAATGCATTGTACCATTGAAATTGGGCCAATTCCTCAAGTCGATTTTTATCACCTAACTAACAATTTTAACAGTTAATCTGGCCATACTCTTTCCGACCTGTTTTTGCCAGATAAAAAATAGTAATGCTGGTACCACTGCAAATCAAAAATGGCCTGGAGTGGTACTGTTGGCCTGACGGTTTCGATCCAGCAGGATCTTCATCAAGGCAAATGACAAAACAACAATAAGACACTGAATATAAGTAACAAAAGAGCATTCCATACCACCAACAACAGCTTTAAGTGAGTTTTGACATGACATTTTTCAAAGCTATGGTGTTCTTGAGGCATGACTTGATCGAGCAAAGCTTACTGTTTCTATCTTATAATTGTAATGATTATTAGGTCATACAGCACAACAGTGTCCATCACCAAATAGGTTCTTTTGTTTCAAGATTATTTTTTTGCTGGGATGTCCTGTATACCAAACTAAGAGCTGGCTTTCATTGCTACGCATCGTTTTGTTTTGTGTTGTGTGTGTGTGTTTTTAACTGGACCAAATCTTCCGCTAATGTGGCACAAGTCCGCATATTATGTAGTCATTATAATTTGTTACTGGGACTATCCTCTTCATTAGGAATGTGATGCACAGATTCTATGCCACCTTCTATCTTAACATTTCACTTTCTGATTATCCATAATTCGGTACTGAAAGGAGGAGATATGCCTTAAAAATTAATTTCACAATAATGCACACGCAACATGAAAAATTTGAATAGCAATACAGTAGTTTTATAAATCTTCTGTATATAGACCCATCGCATTTACTTATCAAATTGTGAACGTTTGAAAATGAAACATTGTGGAATTAACTATTTACACATTCTGTATCACCGTAACTGAAGCGTTCATCCATAAAATTGCATTTTCCAACACTTTGGCACCATTTGCAGCCATTGGATAATTTGTAGAGGTTATAAAGTTTTGCATTAAGACTGATTGCTCCAATAGGATGCTAACGACGACCCCAGAAACTTGGGTATAGCCACCAAAATCCACACTCTATGTACAGTGTGGGCTGATATATGGTCAAAATATTTTTGAATGGCAGCCATTTTGAAAAAAGACCGCCATAATTGGTATATTATATTTATCTGTGTAGCTTGATTGCAACAATGGATTCAGGGACCTCCCCAAACACCTGGTTTTTTCACAAAATCACAACATCTCTGTACACTGTGGGCGGAGATATGGTCATAATATTAAACTGGCGGCCATTTTGAAAAATGACCGTCATTTTGTTTTGAGTAGCAGCATTTTCAAGGGTTGTCTCACCTATAAAGGGTTTTTGTTTGTGTGAGGTCTCCTGACCACGTTTTATACCACACACCTTTGACAAGCATCCCATGTCATGTTGACATAAAGTGGCCTGTTTTGGCCCCTTGGGTAGTAGTACTCTTACATAGCCCTCTAGCATGAAATCTATAAATTATAAATTTTAATGTTTTGTGATTTTAAAAATTATTGGAAAGGGTCATTTTTCTTTTGCATTGTAGAAGAAATGGACCAAGTTTGCATGGGGCAGACGCACTTGGGTATACTTAGTGCTATCTTTTTTGTTAAAAACAAAGATTTATTAACTTTATATGACTCGTATACACTTTTTAAAACTTGGTGTTTTTTTAACGTTGCCAACGTTTTTTTTTTGGGTAGATTCCTTTAGTTTTGTGAACATTAAATAGCTGTGGTCAAGTAGAAGTTTGGTCATTTGCAAGAAATCCCTGTTCTTGTTCTGCGAACCGTTTTATAACTTTAGGTCGAGTGGTGTGATTATACATACGTTGTATGTTGTATCGCTGTCCGACCTGGAACGTGCATGTGTTATTTAACTCTTAAGTAAAGCAAAGTGTTTAGGAAATTGAACACCTATTGAATATTTTTATTATCACACTGTGAATACATTATTATCTATAAGTAGTTTTAAATTTCAGTATTGAACCCTGTTTATAATTGAAGTATTCGAAGTCGATTTTTTCTCGGTATATTCGGTACTTGTTTTGTTTCTATGTTGCTTTTAACACATTGATAATAAAATAATGAAAGCTTGAAGTCCCTGGGCTATCAAAATTGATATTATATATATATATACTTATTAATACGTAAAACGTCAGTTGCTTTTATTTAATTTTTTATCTCCTTCAGTTTAATGAGATATTCCGATTGTTAAGTTCTGCATTTTAGGCCTTTTCACAAAGATGTAGAATTAAAAATGGCATAACATTGTGATAAATGTGTTTTAGCTCCTTTTGTTGATAATATACACTGTTATACGTTTTTCCAAGAAAAGAATTAGTTTTACTGCTTTCTTCATTAAGACTTATTTACCAAGAGACCAGTATCAATTTCTATTTGCCATTACAAGTAAGGAAACCATCTGTTTATTTCTAAGCTTATATGTTATAAGATGCATTCACATCACTCAAAAAAAAACTTTAACACTGGTAAAACCTCTTTGAAACCGCCTTAAAATACCCCAATAATCCATCCTGTATAGAGCCTACATAACCAACATTAAAGATAGTGACCACCATAATTGAATCTAGCATATGCCGAAAGAGGTGGGCCACCACCGGACA
>JAMKCH010037313.1:0-14716 GCA_023653785.1 Ophioderma brevispina | reverse complement strand
AGGCTCTTAAGACCCACATTTTCAGCATCGTTGTCACTACAAGACCCCATTTAAAAAAAGGTTCACCCAAAGACCCCATTTTTTTGGCAAATCTTACCACTGTCACCGAAAGACCCCAATTTTTTTAGGGAAAATTTTTAAATATTTTGCCCAAAGACCTCTATTTTTCAGAAAATTTTGCAAAATGATCATTTGGTCAAAAAAGTGACATTTTGGACGCCATTTTGAATTTTGAGGTACACGGCAGCCATTTTGGAAATTTAAAACTTTTGCAATTTGATGGATATGTCAAGAAGTATCTAGAGAGATAGAAAACATACACTTAAGTTCAAACGAATGGTGGTGTATTATGCCATAACTATACTTTGGCCAAATTATGCGTCATTTCATGGCAGCCATTTTGGATTTTCTTGTATTTGACGGCCATTTTTAATTTTGAAAATGACAAAAATGTATTCTTGTACCCAAACACATCTAAATTGACACTAAAATCACCCCGGGAAAATCACTAGAACTGCCAGTACACAGTGTCATATTCTCATTTAGTTAGAAAGTGTAATTTTGGGCGCCATTTTGAATTTTCTGGCATACGGCAGCCATTTTGGATTTTGAAAATGATTGCAATCGATTTGTCATGGCTGAAAACATATAAATGCACACCAAAATTGCAAAATTGGCCACAGAATACTGACAAATTAATTTTGACCCCTAAAAAGGGAGCACCCCCAGAAAAAAGCACTTTGGGCACCTTTTATCAAAAAACGGCCGGTGGGATCGTGTTCCCCAGAAAATTTTAGTCTAGAAACCACTTCAAACATAAAGTGAACACCCTTTCCCATCTGTTTATGTCTGAGAGGCTGATAGTACTACTGAATCACTGTGGCCATGACATCTTGGTCTAGGACTGCCTTGTTGGGAATTGGGGAAAATTGAATGTATCAGGACAATGATGACTTGAGTTTGTGTTACTGTGCAGTTAGTCCAACTTGTTGATTTGTACATTGTAGGCCTCTGGAGAAACAGGCCTGGACTAGGGTGGCTGTACTAATCCAGACTTAAATAAAATGTAATCTACTTCAGGCTTACCACTTCAAATGTCTACTAAATGATGAATTCGTTACCCCCTGATTGTTCTCACGCAATACTATTAGTTATCCCCTGTTTGTTCACGCAATATGAAAAAATACCTATGGTTGGGTGCCGTATCACATGAGGCTGGGTGCCGTATCACATGAGGCCGTAGGCCGAATGTGATATGACATAGGTATTTTCCGTATTGCGTAGAACAAACAGGGGATAACAAATTTATCATTTAGTAGGCATGAATATTGAAGTGGTAAGCCTGAATTCAGATCTAAATGTGGAATAGCACAGCCAGAGCCCGGAGCCACAGACAGAGTTAGAATGTCATGGCCAAGCATTTTTGGTCCAAATAAATTAAAAACAAGTTCAGTAGGCATAAGGTTCGTTCATACTAAGCTGCACTGCGCAGTGCAGTGCCGATATATCGATCACTTGCTGCAGCAACTCACCGTAACCTGCTGCACCTGCAGTTAAAATAAATTTAACTCGGTTGCAGTACCGCAATGCAGTATACTGGACAGAGACCGAATTCGAGCACTGCAACTTACCGCAACGTACGTTGCAGTGTAGTATGAACGAACCTTTAGACCATGAGCCCCTGGCCTAGTCTAGGCCTATCTCTAGTATCTATGGAGGCCTATAAAGTACAAAACAACAGTCCAAGACCAAGCTGTCATGTCCACAGTGATTCAGTGTAGTTCAGACTAGGGCTAGGCAGTGCACAGTAGTTGAATTCTACAGAGTATGCCTAACCACTGCACTGTAGACTGTAGTCTTTGTCAAAGATGCCTCGCATTTTTATCCACCAATCGCGAGCGTGCCGAAGGCGTGTGTCGATCGCCGAAGGTGTGAGGCCGAGCAAAGCGAGGCGTCTTTGCGCAAATTGGTATTTCCCTGTGCAAGCATAATGTGTCAATCAAAGTACGTGGTCATCGTAAGCACCGCCCAATTTCATCGATGACAACGTTTTCAGATACTTGTCAATATCGATGACGTCGCCCGTCAAAATTACCATATCGATTTTTGCACGGCCTAATTAGCATACAATTCAAAACAAAATAGTTCACTCGACAAAGTTCTTGACAGCTGCGAGTGAGTCCCTATGGTATGTGATATGGCAGATGGAGATGGGCTATTTGTAGCCCAGCTCTGCAGAAATAAAAGTCCCCAGTAAAAGTTATGGCGGCCGCCACTTTAATCAGGAAATGTATTTTGTGTCACGTTCCACTATCGTCTTCAATTTCAAATCTGAGAAAATCTGAGACAGGCCGGTGACAAGGCAGAACCTGAAACAGAAATTGGAGAATTTTCTCGGAGTAGACGCTAGACGTGGTGACTCTCGGTTTCACAAACCAGGGAAAGTAATTTTGAACATTAAATTAAAATGATGAATCCTGACCCGCATATCATCATGGCTCATGCCACGTAAATGTGATGTGTGGCGAACATTTCAAAATTCAAGCCAGAAATGAAGCCACAAATTCACGCCAAGAATTTAGGGGACACGCACCTCCTAGTCAAGACAAGAACTTACCTCAGGAACTTACCATGACAAATTGACAAGGCACCTCCAACAAACTGCACAATTAAGGCTAAACTTTCTGCCAAATGGCATGGCTGAACGATGCAATGAAACTATGTGTACTACAATACAACATCGTTCACTACAATGACTGTAATTCACATTAGCAGTAAACGTATGACATCACTACAAGTAGCCGTATCTTCAAATACGATCATACTCATCACAGTATGTAGTTCTATCCAGGCTAGCTCGAATACTCCTACACCGGGATCCTACACAGTGACAAAACAATGTAATTCCACCATGATTTTCACCGGGCCGTTTTCGTAGCAGCAACATTTTACATTCCCAGCTGTATTCGCTTTGTTTTGAATCGGTTACCAAAACCCAACAAGTGATTGGTTATTGATCAGTTCCAATAAACTCGTATTCTGGCAACTATTTTAAGCGAACAATGACATCATCATTGACCAATCAGCAATCGCTATAGTTTCGGAAGAAATATCCCGAAAATGAATGAGTAACAAAGAAAAGGGAATATTTGCGAAAAGGCTTTGATTTACGACTCAACTTTGAGCGGTCCAGAGAGGGGCGGACTCGCACAAATTGAATAAATAATCAAAGCCTTGATAAAAGGCTATGTAGACTGGGGAAAACTTTAACTCACCTCTTTGAAAATGAAAGACTTCCTGGCAGTTATCACCATTTCTCCAAAACACAGGAGAATTTCAAAATTTATTTATATATGAAGAACATAGGAATAAATAACTGTATCAATGTGTTTTGCATTGCAGCATCACACACAGCTGCACAGCAGTGTGTTGCAAAAAAAAAGGCCATTTTGGATTGTGCCATCCTCCATGTCCTCCTTGATTGGGCTGGCAAAGCAGTCTCTTCCACAGATGCACAAGATCATTACACACAGATTTTAATGTATGTAAAATAGGGGTCCAATACTTGGTATAATCATCATGTAATACGGGAATATATTACATGGTTAGCATATTCCTACCACACAATACGGAAATATATTAATTAGCCTGTTAACCAATGAGATTCAAGTATTCATGTCTACTAAATGATAAAGAAAAATATCTATGGTTTGTTCCAATATCAAGACATTCGGCTATCCGCTTCATGTGATATTGGAAACAAACCATGGATATTTTTCCGTATTGTGTGAACAAACAGGGGATAACTAATAGTATTGCTGCAATGAATGCTCTTGGGGTAAATTGAGGTGCTCCCCTGCCATATTCACAAACTTTTAATAAAAAAATGCAAATATATTTAAAAAAATACATCGGTCCTCGGACCGCTTGTGTCGCCTGCCGTCGCGGTTAGTGAATGATAGGCCTAACATGACCTTTGACCTTGATATGTGACCTTTGACCTCATCAACAAATGAGGGATCCCATGTTGCACCTATGATTCAAGTTTGGTTCCAATTGAACTTCAACTTTTCATATGAGGTCAATTTTACATTTTCAGCCTATTTTACAACTTGACCTCACATGACCTTTGACCTTGGCATTTGACCTTTGACCTCATCAACAAATGAGGGATCCCATGTTGCACCTATGATTCAAGTTTGGTTCCAATTGAACTTCAACTTTTCATATGAGGTCAATTTTACATTTTCAGCCTATTTTACAACTTGACCTCACATGACCTTTGACCTTGGCATGTGACCTTTGACCTCATCAACAAGTGGGGGATGCCATGTTGCACCTGTGACCCAAGTTTGGTTTAAATCTATCAAAGTATGTGGATATTACATGCAAATGTTAACCCTTTTTCACAACAGACATCAACAGACATCAACAGACAACTACAGTGGACAAAGTGATCCCTATGTGTCTTCTTGCCTTAAGGCAGGCGACACAAAAATGGCCATAAGAAATACTGCGCGCGCTGAGAGCCGGCTCAACTGAAGTATGAACATCCTATTCAATAAGTATGAATCTACAAGGAAAGTGATGGACACCTTTCGGACCTAACACATCATCGTCCTCTACCGACCCAGGCTTGGTTGAAAGAGCACTGTTCTAGTAATACGCAAGTCACCGGCCAAGCATACATGTGTTTTTTTTCTTTTTTCAACATTTGTGTATACTGGCTATCTCCAGGCAAAGATGAATAAATATTCAATAAACATTTTAGTCTTGAATTCAAATGATATGTATTTTCCAAAACAAAATCCATTTTTAATTTAAATTTTATAATCCATCTCAAGAATGTTTTCTAATGATGTCTGGTGAACCTTTAAGTTTATGAATACACAGTTTTAAGAAAACAGCCAAGTGTCAAAGATTCAGCAGAAGACACTTTTTCTAATTTCAGCATTCTCAAACTTTCTACTCACTCCGACATGATTCAACTGATTTTTTCACTCCTTTTCCATATTTCCGTATGAAAGAAATTACAACTACTGAAATATTATTCAGTTTCAAAAATTAGGAATTGTTTTTGGTGGATTGTTTTTCTGAAACTAAAGAACAATGACAATGTCATGATTAGGGTCACAGTGCACCTAAAGATGTCCGCAAAATTTCCAACTTTCCTTCTTACCGTTTTTTCCATCATGACCTTTCTAAAATACAGTATTCAAATTGCTTAAAAAGTTAAAATTCTCAATATTGCAAGATATGTCCATGGAATATTTCTTAGTATGCATATTCACCCTCCCCCTGAATGAAAAATATCTAGGTCAGGAGGTCATTCGGTTGCCAAATCAAAATATGGCTGCTGCCATACAGCTGGCAGATTGGTTCAGTTCTCGTGACTAATTTTGGGTCTTCTTTTGCTAAAAAAATCACTAAATTATATTAATAGTCTTAATATATGGCTAGTTACATCAAAAAAGATGTTATCCACCATGTACTATCGGAAACTGCCATTTTTCACATTCCCAATTTGAAGTCATGAAGTGGTTGTATGTTGTACAGTAGCAGTAGGCACAAGACCATTTTTTGCCTCAGACTTCGGGCAATCATTCGGGCATTATCCCAATTTTAAAGGTCAATTTTCAGGGTTTTTAAAGGGTGGGACTATACTCGGGTCAGTACAAAATGGATGTTTTCCAGTAATCTTTCAATTTTCTTTTGAACCATTTTGGAATGAGGTGCCATATCAGCCATGGACCCAGTCTATGGTGAAACTGAAACCATTATTTGAAATATCTCTAAAATGCATTTTGGATAAACATTGTTTGTGTCAACATTCCCCACATTTCATTCATTTTCATCAAAATCTATCCAGGACACTGTAGCAATTATAGGCAAGCGGGACGAGAGGTTGAAAATCCAAAAGAGCGGCAATGGTCCTAGGGAAAGAGTATAAGAAGGAAGAGAAATGAGATACTTCGGGGAACCAACATCAAATTTTGTGAGAAATAAAATAACAACATCCTAGCGCAATACATCTGTAAAATCTGCAATAATTTGCATATGGATAGAAATATTTTTTTTACCATTTTGCAATTTGCAATTTGCAAACAGGGGGGTTCAAGAGGTATTGGGGGGCAATTTTCTTCTGTTACAGTAAATGCAGAAAGCTACGGACATGCGGTTTTTGTCAAGATGTTAGGAATGTATACTCTATCCCCATAAAGTAGAAGTTTTCCAAAGTTTATGTTACTAAAGGTGTTAAATTTGTATTTTTCATTCACAAAATACGTTTTTAAGCAATTTCGTCGATTTTTCGATTAATTGTCTGCTTACCATAATACCTTGCATTTTCTTTTTAGTTCAACAAAAACCACGTATGAACAGTCTACACTGCAAATTTGAGCACTAGAAACAACACGGTTTTTTCATGTAATTCAACAATTTCTACGTGCCCTCGTTTCTCTCATCATTTTTGTGCCAGTCAAACATCAGCCATGGCTGCTGCCTGTTCTTAATAGTACACGTATGTTTCTAAAAGAACCAAAAAACACATGTCACCTCGGTGACATAACAGGACAATTCATGCCATTATCCAAATATCCACCAATGGCTTCATTGTCGCAAGCATGTTTTCCATGACCAAGCAAATTTTAGTCCTCTCTATTTTCTATTATGTCTTTCCAAATGTTCACCATCGTCAATCTGAATTATAATTGTGATTGAATTGCGAAACGTATATCAATATTTTTGAATTAATCATTGCAATCCCACCAATCTTGAATTAAAACATAATAAAAAAAAATTATAAGTAGAAACGCTAATTATGGATTTCCAAAGGAGACCCGTATGCAATTTACACTTTGAAAAGGCTGTATGACAAATAAAATTTCTTCAGTATATTCACATCATTAAAAAACCCAGGCCTATCTCTAAATTTCTTACATTAACATTTCTTCTAATTTGATTCTATCATTTAGATTAAAAATTGAAAATCAAAACGCATTGAAATATAAATGTAATAGATTTAAAATGTTAATCTCATTTAGAATTTTCCTCCTTTTTAGTCTAAGAATTTAGAGAATTCATAAAGGAGGTATCGCGGTATTTTTGATACCTCTTTGTTTGTCTTATATACTATTAGCAAGACCCTTTGTTAAGAAATTTATGAGTTTTATGATTTTTGCAACCATTAGTTGTTAACAATCGAGAATTGCTATAATTTTGTCCGGACTCCAGACAGAGCAAGGCAAACCCGGCTCGCCCTTCTACAAGTATTAAACAATGAGAGAAGAAAATGAACTAAACTAATCCCAATAGCTGTCTTTGCACAAATAAGACCACAACAACGTTAACTTTTCTTTCTCCAAGAATTTGCCTTTAAAAAGGTCTTACTTTAAAAGACAGCTGCAGACAACATATTATAGGCCTTTCAATTTTTGCTGGCGAATTAGAATCGCCAGATTTTGAAAATTTATTCCAAATATATCTTCATATAGCGCTTTGCCTACATTGTAAAGGCACTCCATAAATCCCACTGATTATCATTATTACGATTATTCCAGGACCGACTTTTGGGTCATACATTATTTAACACAGAATGGAATCAGCATACGCGAGTTCCTTGGTTTCTTCATTTATTTTGAGCTATGTGTATGGCAGCTATTTGCAGAGTAAAAAGAAAACCTTTTTTCTTTCGGTGAAACAAGCGGAAAGCCAGTGATAATTGTACAATGAAAACACAGGTTTCTCAATTTTGAGATTTTGTTTCAAAAACTTTGATTCTCAGCCGAGAAATACTGCTTTAAGATTGAAAAAAAAAATCAAACAGCCGTGCATCGAATTTTGTAAAAATCCAGTTTATCGCTTTCTGAACTCGTGAGCAACATTTTTTTTCGATCGAAAAAGTTTTTAACCTAACATTCTTTCATATCGAGTTGGTAAAAGGATTTTGTTTTTTCGGCAGGTTAATCCGATTTTGAAATGGAAACGATAGCTAAAGGAACACTATTTTATTTTGTAAGGGTTGTCTGTGCACATCTATAGCAAAGCATAAACACAATAGAAGAGAACATTTTTCCGAAAAAATGGTTTTATTTTTATTCGGTAAAAATGATTTTTTTAATGAAAAAAAAAGTTTTTTCTCAATGTGTGTGCATACCTTGGCACAAACAAGCTCTACCTAACAATTTTGGATCGTTTTATGATACCACAAGGCAAAAAAAGAAGAGTTCGTCCTCCTGTAGCTCACAACCCTACAAGGCAGAGAAAAAGAAAGGTTTGTCTCATCTGTCCTCGATTGCACAGGTTACAAAATCCCATTTAATCCGCGTTTCCTTTGCCTTTTTTAAGGTTTTTCTAGAGACTAACTTTTTTTGGAGTGGGCGGAGGATTTGAAAACAAATCGGCCGCAAAATAAGGTTTAAAAAGTCACTAAAAAAATTAATTTCCGCATGGCGGTTATTTTTTCTGACTAAACAACCCATAGCCGCTTAGGGTTTTTGCCTGTAGGAATCCGAGACATGATTTTTTCCTGGTCTATAAGCGCTATGCCCGCCCGTTGTTCTTTTTAGTCAAAAAGCTATGCTCTTCGGGGAAATTCTTTTTTATTGGCATTTTTTAGACGACTTTTATTTTTTCTCTACTTGTGGCCATTTTTCTTATCTTGCACTAACAGGATTCTTTACGCCTGCGAGCGGGAAACTGAGACGAACCTTCTTCTCGGCCCTAAGCCATATTTGTTTGAGGTAGTATAAACTCAGGATGTATGATGATTTTTTTTTTGGGGGGGGGGGGGGGCGGATTTTTCGAAATGATTAGTTTTTTTAGGAATGTTTAGACCTTTTTTAGTACCACGGGTTTTATTGCCGCGAAAGTGGAGCCCGTTCACTAAGTTTTCGACTGGTTTAAGACAAAAATTTTATCGCTTTGAATTTCACAATATTCAACGAACTTTTTGGATCACCAATTTCTCTGATAATTTACAAATTGATGGAAATTTATATTTTTTTAATATTTTTAGTTTTTTGATTTTTTAAAATCTTCAAAATTGGTTTAAACCTTTCACTCTTTTTGGAGTGTAGCCCTGTAAAGTGAAATTCCCTCTGTATGTTAAGAGAGTTATGTGACCACCGTCGGATTTCCAAATCCATATCAATCCACTTTGCCTGAAAGGGGTGACCTGTAAGTTATATATAAAGTGTTTTATTTTGATTGAATGGCCTTTACCCCAATGCCCCATCTGAAAAAAAAAATCCTGGCAATATTTTAATCCGTTTTGATATGAGAGCTAGAAACGTGATTATGTAAATCATAGAATCCTTTGTAAAATTAATATTGGGATTTTTTTCGCTTGAAACCAAATACCTTTTAGTAAATGAGAAAAATGGTAGCTTTCTTCAGACAATTTTGACAACTTCCGGTAAAATCTGGGATGGGGGAGGGGGATATTAGAGATCATGCCTTGGACCTTTAAACAATGCAGATATCGGAAAGGAGTGATTCAATAGCGTTAATTGGCCTACCTTTTAATAATAATAATAATAATAATATATTGGCTTTTATAAAGCGCCATTTCATCAAGATCACAGCGCTGTTGCCTATTATTATTACGCTGCCTATTATTATTACTCCTTTTAGGAGTGACATTGACACAATTCCATTTTCTACAAAAAAAATTCTTGGTGGATTGGTACTTGTATCGAGCACTAAAACAATTTTACCCCAAATAATGTCATAATATAGCCACCAAGTAATAAGGGCCCTAGTTTAAGTCGAAATCTGTTGGTCGTTTTCTGCCTTTTTCGGGTAAATCCGCACGTATTGACAATATAAAGGGAAACTGGTACATTTTGCATATAGGACGACTTAAATAATTTTGGTCAAAACTTAATTTTGAATATTTGCCTAAAACAGTTGGTTTTTGTGTAAATTAAGTAATTTTTAAATAAAATTACTCCGGAGTAATGTGCACGGGCTTAGGTTGCACAACTGAAACCCAAGAACATCATCAGAGTGTATATAAATTTCTATGTAAACCATGATTTAAAAAGGGGTCACGACAACCTTATTACCAATCAATTCAAAACATTATTATGTAAGGTGCAAATGTTCTCGATTATAGTAGTAATAAATTTTACTATTAAAACAAAATCTTTTGACTGAACATGAGGGTATATAAGTGCATCGGCAATACATAGGCGGGAAAGGGGGGTGGTGGTACATGGGGTCGTGGAGGCTCCTCCTAAAAGCTAAGACCACCTCTGTTCCTAAATTTGTGAGGAGTCACATGTGACGCGTGTGAAATGCACCTGCCCGCCATTTCTGCAATAGCTCAGTAAATAAACGTGTTTTTTTTCAGATTGGGCAATATGCCTTTACTGCAATAATATTATGCGCATAATCTTATTGCATACTTTACCATCACCTACACACTTCGGGCCACGTACACGCAATCGATTTTATGCTAATACTATGTATTAGCGTAATTTACCAGATCACAACTTCGCCTAATAGGTATTTAGATTGAATAACCGTTTAGTTATAGCAAATTCCTAAGCCTAAGCCTCCCTTTTTAGCCACAGCACTGTAAACCGTGGTTAGATTTTGTCACGTTTTTAAGCGACCAGACGTGTTCAACAAAACGCAAATCAAAAATACTTTTTTGTCAAAAGGTGATATTTACTTCTCTCTTTTGTGTATACTGGCCAACGTTCACATAACCAAGCGGTCAGGGTTGAGTGGCAGCAGTTGAGTTCGTCTTGTTTGGTTGCAATATTGGATTTGGCGGCTTCTTGTAAATTTGTCACTATCGGTGATGGTGACAATTTGATTCTGGTAACTTGTTCCAGTCCAAGATAGTTTTCGTGGGCAAAAATGAGTATTGTAACAGTCTTTGTTGGCAAATAGTGTTGTGAAAGCTTCTGGAGTTGGTGTGGCCCGTTAGGGGTCGGTTGGCGCGGCTGTGCAAGTTCGCCAACTGGAAATGGATGGTGACCATGTATGGATTTGTGGCATATAACCACTCTTCTTATTGGCAATCTATTCTGTGAGTGTCTCACACTCCAGTTCCTTAAATCTCTTAGTGCCACGCCAGGAGATTTGGTTTTGAAATCATTACAGCCGAATCTGTGGCCCTTTGTTGATTCACTCTAGTTTGTTGATGAGAATCTTAGTGTGGCGGATCCCACACACTTGCAGAGTATTCAATCAAAGGTCGGCCTAAGGTCTTCTATGTCAGACGCTTTGATATCCTTCGGGCATTGATGTAGTTCGCATGACAAACCCAGGTCCGGTTAGCAGAAGATGATATTTGATTTATGTATTTCATTCCATTTAGTCACTATCCGTGTAACACCAAGATAGGAGTGACTTTTTGTCTCTTGCCATATTGATTACCCAGTTTGTCACTGACTGCTTGGTTTTCTCGCATGTGTGAGTCTCATGGTATAGCATTTTTATCAGCATTGCAGCTCATTTGCCATTTGTTTTGCCCCAGTTACCAAGGTATTATTTAAGTCGTCTTGGAGTGATGTATGATCACACTCGTTTTGGATTTCTCTATCAACACACAATCGTCAGCAAAGAGTCTGACACTGGATTTGATATTGTTTTGGAGTTCATTTATGTATGCCAGAAACAGCCGCGGCCCCAACACCGTGCCCTACGGGACGCCCGAATCACTGCGGCCAGGTCGAATGCTCACCACCGACAACGACACGCTGGACACGATGTTGAGAAAGCCACTGATCCAGGCATATGTTTTGTTGTGGATACCATAACGCCTAAGTTTCTGTAAGAGCCTGTGGAACGACATCAAAGGCTTTGCTAAAAAATCCTGATAATTAATCACCTGTTTTTTATTATTAAGAGATAGGCAAGGTCTTGTAATTGTAAAATTAGCTGAGCATTCGGTGGAATGATGCGAACGGAAACAATGTTGTTTATCTGTTAAGGACTGAATGGGTATCAAAATGATGGATAATACTGGAGTGGATGATGTGCTCAAGCACTTTGCAACATATACTAGTTCGGACACTGGACTATAATTCTCAGCACGTGTCCTATCCCCTTTTGTAAATAGGCGAGATGTTGCTTGTAACCATACTCGGGGAGAATCACTTTACAATTGACTTGGAATAATCAACTAAGAGCCGGTTGCAAGTCTTCCGCAGCAATTTGGAGTACATGGCTTTATTCCATCTGGACCGGTTGCTTTGTTTATGTCCAAGTTTTTTAGCAACTCTCAACCCCCTCAGGATGATGGAATATCAGACATGGTAGGATGTTACACCAAGGGCTCTTGAGGAGGTTGGGTCTTCAGAAGTGAAGACACTTTTGAACTGTCTGTCAGATCTCAGCTTTGCACTTGTTATCTGCTTCAAAACCGCACATCTCTTAGTGGTGGTATACAACTGAGTCAATTTTGAGGCTTTTAGATGCATGACCAGAATCTTTTTGGCGATTCAGTACAAACAGAATAAACATATCTCCTGATGCGCCTTAGTCGCATGTATCTTTTTTTTGCGCTCATTTTTGAAGCGTTCATAGCTAGCTTGGTTCCTCGACTTTTTGTGTGCATGAAAGCCCTCTGTTTACGTTTGTGGAAACGCCTAATTCTTTTGATGGCACGTGTGAGTCCATATTTTGCTCAATTGCCTCCATGACTTCAGAGTATAATTCATAACAGTTTTCTGATCAAATGGTATTTGTTTTTACAAAAGAATGATGACCCCCCCTAAGGTCAAGCTTCAAGGCATCAATATCGCCTTACAAATAATACCGATTTATTTGGGTTTCTTTTTTCACGTCTTTGGTCTGGAGCCGACTATTCTCAGGGGTCACCATCGTGATCACTGAGACCTGGTCTAATGGTCGATCCTCCCACCATGTGGGTTCGTCGTAAAGAACAAGTCCAGGATGTTTTCACCCCTTTAGGCTCTTAACATTCTGCTCCAGGCCAAAGTCAGCAGAGATTTCAAGCATTTGTTTAGAAATAGCTGGTTATTGCCCGCCTGGGATAAAGCTGTTGCTTTCCCATTAATGTCTGGTACCATTAAGTCCCCTGCAAGCCATATCTGACCTCTTTAGAAGCGCTTTAAGTCTACTCAAGGACTCATTTAGTTCATTCATATAATCGCTAGTACCACCAATTTTTGAACCTATAAAACCCCTATGGTGACATCCTTTGAACCCTGAATCTTGATGTTGACCCATACAATTTCACAATCTGTATCCAGGTCTAGCCTGTGGGTCCCTATAAACATTCTTCAAGGCAATCAGGACACCACCACCTTTGGTTTTAATTTTACCCTCGCATCTGTCTTGCGAAATGGGGAGAAAGAATCAGGAAACACTCCTGCTGTTACGGTAGGATCAAGGTGAGTTTCATCCCTATTATAACTAGGGTTATCGTTTCATACACATTGAAATATCAGCACCTTTCCTCTTTGCTACCAATTGGTGATAAGCAATTAATAGAATCTCCTAAGCATTAACCAGGTTTCTGGTCCCTATATGGTTCATATGACTAGCATTTTGGGCTGATTTAGTGCTACGCGAGTCCCTTCTCTGGGTCCCCCCTAATCTATTACTGTTTACCCTGACGCTCCTTTGTTTGGAGCGAGGGCTGCCACGGTGGACCTTAAGGGCCCCTGCTTATCAGTGGAAGGTTTAGAGAAACTATTAGATATCTCAAAACTAGTATCGGTAAAAACGAGCTAGCAAAATTTGGCATGCCACATTGAATACAAATCCATGACACTTGGCTGCCCTGATGCCCTCATAGTTTTGTGTCACACATGTCCCATACCATCGACATGGAACCACAATCACACTGGTCGCAGCAGGTAGCCCTTTGATTCCATCGGGCTGCCTTGCCACAAATACCACAGGGAAACTTTGGCTTATATGGGCCGGGATTTGGATGGATCCCCAGCTTTGCATCATGATAGTACATAAAAAACAATACAAAGCACCTACTGATCTACAACCTTTTTAGCACTCATGTGAGAGAGATTATTATGTGTCTTCACACTGTGGGAGAACCTGTAGTGTAGTAGGATGTATATATGATACTTATAGTTTGGTGCACAGTAACAACCACGTGTGAGTTTGATCGTTGATAAAGAAATCCACAACGATACCCATTAGATGATTGTTGATGTTGTATGTCATGTATGGGAGGGATGTAGGGTGTTTGCATGCTTCTCGTGGTTCAATCTCTGTATGAGTCCTCTCTGTGCGAGGCCTAAAATTATAACAAATATATAAGACGGATATTCATCTGCAAAGAACAAGGTCACCTATCTCAATCCAGTGGAACTACTCACGCCAGCCTCCCTTCCCCTCACGGCATGAAATTCTAGCACGCCATCTTTCCTCTCCCTAACCGCCATGATGATGCAGTAGTGCCTGATGTCAAGACGTCACTCAGGTGAGTTGGGCGTGTACGATTCTCGCGTCTATGCTTGAGTACTGAGATTTACCACAACGGTTTGGGCTCAAATTTATCGAAAATCAGAATGTTCGCACCATATTTTTAATCCCAGTAGGGCCAGGGTGTTGGTTATCCCGCTGGTAGGCTCAAACAAGTTCACTTCGAGCTCAAAAGGTGAAATTTCACTCTCAGTTTTGAGGCAGCTATTGGAAAACAACTGCTTGATTTCACGCATGCGCACGGTCTGACCACTTAGACCACTGCTCCAATAAATCACTACAAACC
>JAMKCH010037312.1:0-31894 GCA_023653785.1 Ophioderma brevispina | reverse complement strand
AATATAAATTTTGCACCATGTGGGAGGGTTTTCCCAGATCGCCTATCACATAGGTAATGTTGTTTTGGACTACAAATTCTGGAACCTTTCCAATTAAAAATCAGTAATCTGTTATATGAAATTCAGATCACTTGTGCAATGGACTCATTTATTTTTATGTTTGAAAGGTATTTCTGACCTTAGACGTATACGAGACGTCATAACAATACAATCGAAACGTCATGTTCCTAAACCCCCCGGTTTTGAGGCAAATGTCCCAGTATGATTGGGATTTGAGCAATCTCCGCCGGTATGCTACTTTTCAAGAACCACCTTCAAGATGTTTTAGGATTAGATTTGGGAGTTAGGACTAGGGACAGTGTTGGTGCCACGAGTATGATCAAAATTCCCCAGCCCTAAAAGTTAGCATTTCCCATCACATTTTCTAAGGAAAAACAATACAACACAAGCGGTTGTGAACTGCAATTGCCTGTTTTTATGATCCATCCTTTTCCATCACTCCTATTTTATAACTTGACCTCAGATGATGTGGTGGGAGAGCGTTGGCCACTAGCGGTTTGTTAGGGTGCTTGCCTCTGGCCGCAAATTTACCATTCAAAATTTCCCGGGTTGAATCCCGGTGCGGTCGTGGCACTTGCTGGGAGTTATTCGGGTACTATCAATTCTGATTTGATCTGTATACAAGCTATGATCAAATACAGAATACCGTTTCCTCCATGGTCACTTGGAAATTTGGGCAAAAATGGATCTATGGAAAGCACCGTCCTTCGGAGGGGACGTTAAGCCTCGGTCCCGTGTACAGAGAGTCACAATTGTATGTACATCGCAGTCAGTGTTGAATAAGACTAGGGTGTAAAACTTGACTGTTCCCAATCCGCCCCAGCCCTCAAATAGCGGGCCATGTTAGAAGAGTCGGATCACCTGGATACACGCGGGCCCCGGATCAGCACACTAGCTGAACAAATCTGACACCACCACCAAAGCATACAATGAATGTGGATACGAGCAAACAAAAGATGATGTGGCAGGAGATATAGTCCTCCGGCTCACAGTCCGGAACAATGGTGAAAAAATAGGGACAAATCGATTCAGTTGACTTTCACACAACATTAGTTTCACACTTATCGCGTTGTTCATCTATGAGCCCGCGGACTATGATTACCTTGCCTGACTATGATTATTCACAGACATTGACTATGATTCAGGGACCCATTGTGACTTAGTTACATTTAATTTCCCATTGTTGCTGTATGCGCCCAAGTTTGGTGTGCAATTAAACTTCAAACTTTCAAATTTATGCCATTTTATAAATTGAACCTCATATGACCTTGACCTTTTTGGGTATTGACCATTGACCATATACATATAGAAGTTCCCAAGGGGCATTCTATGACCCAATTTCTGTTAGCCAATTTGGACGTTTAGTTCTCGAATGAGGAACTTTCTCTGAAACTTAAACCCTTGAAAAACATGGGGCAAACGGCCACACAGCCATACGTCAATAAAACTCCATATATGGTCACACGGTTCAGACAGATTGAGGACATGGTAGGGGCCTCCTTGCAAATTATTGCAGGGCGACACAAAAATTAAACCTATCTACTACCTGTACATCCTCAATCTTTGGATGTCGATAAAGAAAACTGCTCCACCTCCGTGGGGTAAATATTCTCCCTCCTCGAAATGATCAAGTCTTTTATTCTGCCCACAACATAACCAATCCTTCCTCATCAATTATGCCAAGATCACTGCACAAGATGGAGAAACAAGGCATTAATTAGATACATGCAGGTGTGGGAATGGGGCATACAGGACATTGCCAAGGTAATTAGAAATACGGTGTGGGCAGCCCTAAGCTTGGAAAGGAATATCAGACCTTCATTTCTGAGGAGCTCAATGCTCCAGAGCTGCTGCCTACAGCTCTCCGAACCAGTCTTTCAGGAGCTCAGTAAATTTTTTTTTTTGGGGGGGGGGGGTGCAGATCACACCTCCACCAAATTAAAAAGGGGCAAAAGTCCTTTTGCTGATTTTCTTTTCTTAATAAGGTCCAAAATCTAGAGAAATTTGAACAAGAAAGTCCCTTTTAGGTTATAAAAATGTTCAAAAAGTAAAAAGAGACCATTTAGGGGGCTTAGGTCCAAAAAAGTCTACTCTTTCGATGAAAAAAAAAAATTCCCACTTGTTTAAAGTCCCCACCCCCCAAACAAAATCCTGCATATGGCCCTGGCCCTTGTTCTTGAGCTCCTAAATGAACACAGGAGAGTTTAACAGAGCTCCTCTTATTTTCATAGATCGGAAGAGGCCTAGAATGTTGGTCGCCGCTTGAATATGCATGGAGCCCGAGGCTTATGGTGGGGTAATTCCCCATCCTCCTTTCCACCCCCACAAGTCAAGCAAGCTAGAAAAAATGTTAAAATGTTTCCTTCAAAAAGGTTTTAGGTTCAATTTACAAAAATGTTAAAAAATTAATTTTTTAGTTTTTTGCTTTTTATTTATATTTTTCCTGAAAATTGATGCGGCCCTTGCCCCTAGTCGCAGCCAAACACTTGTGCGGCGACACTAAAGTTTTTAGGGATCGTGCCCAAAACAAAAAGGCTACAGATGAGTAAAAATGGTTACATCCCTCTGTACAAAATGTGGGTATGCTTTATATGCTGAATAACATTCCCCCCAACTCCACCATGATGTAAAAAAAAAATAACGATTAATTAATAAAAAATTTTGTTTATATTATGGAAAAATTTCCAGAAATCCAGAAAATTCCAAATGTGCAGGGGGGGGGACACTCCCATTTTGGAGTTGACGTGTATGTAAGGCTGTTAACCCCAAATTTTCAGGCATTGTTGTCATTCAAAAGAGGCCCAGTATATTTTTTGAAAATTTAACCCCATGTCATTCAAAGACCCTATTTTCTTCAAAAGTCACCAAAAAGGCCTCCATTTTTTTGAAAAATTTAGCAAATTCGTTGACATAAAACCCCTATTTGGGGGGCAATTGGCTGTCTCTCAGTCTCACCAAAGACTTCCTATTTTTTTTATTTTTTTTATTGTTTTTATGCTTTTTAAATATTTCAACTTTAAATTGTGTTTGTTTAGTAATTGAACTTTTGTTAGATTCCACTTTGTAAATATGTTTTAAAGCTTTAAAGCAATATGGCACATTTTTTGAGAGCGTCCCAATTTTCAAAAGTTGATATTTTGGCACAGTTACGGTTGGTAATTGTTCTAGGAAAAAATCCATACCTGCGAACGAGAATGCTAAGAAATGCGTATTTTCTTTTAAAATAACGATTTTGTAATTAGATTTGGGATCCAGATGAATTAACGGTAGAGCTAGAAATGCTACGTTATGTCGGTCCATGATGAAATTAATGCCCCCTAGAGAAGATAGCATCTAACATGACTTGCCCGAACCAATAAAACAACTAAGGATGAGTGTAGACACGTACATGGCGCTAGTCACGGCTATTTACATTGAAAAGGGCCATTTCCAGCATGCCGTTTTGTTGAATTATTATCGGGACGGGATCCCGATAATAATATTCTAATTACAAAATTCTTACGTTTGAGGACACAGACATTTTCGAGCTTAACCATTCAACAGGTATATAGTTTACTAGCCAAAGTTACTAATGCAACGTGTAAAAATCTCAATTTTATAAAAATTGTTGGGGCCGCTCTTACAAAAAAAAATGTGTAATATGCTTTTTAAAGATCCATGGTCCGATCGCTAATAGCCTCATCCCAGGACCCAGGTTTTACCGGAAATGTTTGTAAGTTTTGGTATCAGAAGGAAAGCTACTATTTTTCTCATCTACCCGTGAATCTTAGGGCTAAAGGAATTTTGGTTTGGATTTTATGAGAGAAAATATTGCCCCCGTTTTGTGACCAATATTAATTTTATACAAATTACCCTACGGGATTACAAAATCACGTATATAGCTCTCACTTCAAAACAGGTTTAAAATCGACGCCCGAAACTTTACAGTGGGGTTTTGGGGGTGAAGGCCATTCAAGATTGATACATTGATGCACTTTTCCCCCAATACTGACCCATATACCTGAGAGTATTACACTAAATACAGTTTACATACCCAGAATGAAGCCATTTGTTTTCATCCACCATTTGTTTATTTTTTTAAATGCCAGTACATACTCAGAATGAAGCGATTGTTCCATCCACATTGTTTAGTTTTTAAATGCAGTTTACAGATCCAGAATGAAGCCATTGTTTACTTCCACCCATTTGTTTAGTGTTAAAATGCAGTTTTTACATACCCAGAATGAAGCCATTTGTTTTCACTCCACCATTTGTTTAGTTTTATAATGGCAGTATACATACAGATGAAGTTCCATTTGTTTTCATCCACCATTTGTTTAGTTTTAATATACAGTATACATACCCAGAAATGAACATTGGTTTTTACCACCATTGGTTTAGTTTTTAAATGCAATTTACATACACAGATCAAAGCCCAGGAAGAAGACAGTTGTTTCATCCAACACTGTTTAGTTTTTAAATGCAGTTTACATATCCCAGAAATGAAGCCATTTGTTTTCATCCCCATTTGTTTAGTTTTAGAAATTAACGTATACATTTACCCAGATGAAGCCATTGTTTTCATCCCCATTGTTTAGTTTTATAATACAGTAATACTATACCCTAGAATGAAGGCATTTGGGTTTACACCATTTGTTAGGTTTTTTAAATGCAGTTTACATATCCAGGAAAAATGAGACATTGTTTTATCCACCTTTGTGTAGTTTAAATGCAGTTAATACCCAGAATGAAGCCAGTTGTTTATATCCACCATGTGTTGAGTTTTTAAATGCATTATACATATCCAGAATGAAGCCAGTGGTTTTTTATCCACCATTTGTTAGTTTTTAAATCAGTTACATACCCAGAATTGAAGCCAGTTGTTTTCATCCACCTTTGTTTAGTTTTTAAATGCAGTTTACATATCCAGAAGGAAGCCATGTGTTTTCACAACCATTTGTTTAGTTTTTAAATGCAAGTTACATGCCAGAATGAAGCCATTTGTTTTCATCCACCATTGTTTAGTTTTTAAATGAGTTTACATCATCCAGAATGAAGCCATTTGTTTTCATCCACAATTTTGTTTAGGTTTTAAATTTACAGTTTTATAGCATACCAGAATGAAGCCATTTGTTCTCATCCACCATTTGTAGTTTTTTGTAATTCATCCCAGTAGCCTAAACATGTGTTGTGTATCCCCTGCTGCAGATTTCCCCTGACAGGATTAGGTTACTTGTCACCTTGTTTCTGGATTCTACACCTTAACCTTCAAGATACGCGGAGAAAAAAAATTTTTTGTTGTCTATCTTAATGCTGACAAAAATAATATTAGGATATGAGGTTATTGAAGGATTGTGTTAGACATGAAATATTTACAACTCGTTTAACGGGCTTGTCCCAATTTATGTCTATTGTGTTTCTACTTGATATGAGAGCCAGTAGCAACTTAGCACGACGCCCCATCAAGTACCTGGGGAAAACAAAACGTTTTACGGGGGGGTTTTTTAATGTTCGAAGACAATAAGCTATTAAAAGCCCCTATTCAATTACGTGCTAATTATTGATGTGTTTACCACTAAAACGGCGGTTTTGTGTCGGCCTGCCCTAAAGGCAGGAAAGACACATAGGGATCACTTGGTCCACTGTTTGTAGTAGGATTATGAACGAGAATCCCATTTTATAGAATGTTTGGGGAAGACAGGTTTGAAGATTTGTGTTTAGATAGTTTGAAGGGTGCTGAATCAGAATTTTTGGGTCCAACTCTGGAAAATGTGGGGAACTTTGTAAATAAGGGGTATAATTATACTGGGGTAACATTAGGATTCCGTTGGGGGAAATAATTGCTAGGGACCGAGTTCTTGCATTTTGTCCACATTGAAAAATAGCCGGTTTTGCATAAAATCGTTGATTAAAAAATTAAATATCTACCAACAATTTAGATCCCCTAGAGAAAAAGTATTTCAAGTATGCTATTTCTATTAAAAAGTTTATAATTTTGCCAATTCAGTGCAGGGGAGTCGCGTGTTACGTACCAAAACCGGGTGCAGAATGCGTTGGATGTAGTGATTTTTCAATGAAAAATGCACTTTTTTTGCAATAATTAAAACCTATCATAAAAAGTTAATAGCGTTCGGACAATTTAGAATCCCTACAGACAGAAATGTCTTTCAGTGTTGTGCTCTTCCTATTAAACATTTAAACATGTTTTAATTCAGTCCCGGCACTCGGTTTTATACATGTAAAAGATTTTAAAAATCGCCATTGTCTACAAAAACTCAAAACACGTCCCTAAATCATTGAAATTTTAATACAGCTGTAGATGGTTTGAACAAATAGAGATGTTGGGTAGGGATCCAAAGGGATCCAAAACGATGAAAGGAATCATAATGAATGCGTTTCTAAAAGGTGCACATATAGAGACTTCATTACTTGTGGATCACTCCTTAAATATTTAAATGGTCATTAATGATCACGGGCATGTTATTCTTATATAAAATGTATAGATTAGGGATTAAAAAGACAAATTTTGCCAATTACATCCAGATTATTAGTGGCATTGTATTTACATTGTATGAAAATTGTACATTATATGCAGTGCCAAAACATGTTCGAACGCTTTATTGACCAAACTCCCCCCCCCACCCCCCGCCCCCATTCAATGTTGAATCTGCAAATCTGGTTTTCCATTGGAGAAGAATCCAAACATTGATGTGGGGGGGGGAGGGAGGGTCGGTAGGAATATGTGAAACTTTTATAAAGAAACATTAGTTCCAGGGGTTTAGTCAGGGTTGCATTCAATTCATATCTTTTCCTTGAGTGGGGCCTGAGTGAACGGATTGTGAGGTAGTAAAAAAAAACAATTCAACCAGCAACATTTACTTAGGCGATCTAAGCTGAGACTTGAGCTAACAAACGGGGTTGATAGAAAACTCATTGTAAAATACTCAAAACAAATCCTTCTTTGATTTTGTATATAACGTTACATTCTGTCAATAAATTGTAGACTCAGAAATATCTGTAATGAGACCAAGTTCCAGCCATCTCCAATGTTATATTCAATTCCACTTTATTCAAGCAATACATATAGATGAAAGAAAATTAACACATACAAAAGTAGACAGATTATTACCCGCTGTGACGGTATTTCATCACGGTTCCCCAAGAAAAGTGTGCTTGGCAAGTATTAATGAATATGTAAAAAGAATTAGAAAGGATCAAGATTTTTTTGGTCTTGAATACGTGAAAACGTGCGATTTGGTAACAAATGACTATCATTTTCGTTGTTTCCATCATTTTCCGTTATGATTACCGTGCATACCGATTTAATATGCTTTGGAATTAAATATAATAGACATGGTGTGTTAAACGTTGGCATATTAATTAGGCGTACGTGACAGATTGTTTTAACACCATTTTTTTACACACAACCACGAAAAGACATTGCGGGATCTCTTATGAAACATAATTTCGTGCAATATTGTACGATGAGCACAAAACAGGGTCTGAAGATTTGTTAATCTGAACTTATTTGGTAGTTGATGGTTTTAAGTTTCTTTCAAATAAATTCAGGACATTTCTGTGCAATACCAGGTTGTTTGTTTCAAAATATGGGTCTTGAAATTGAAAACAGTCACGCATACCCAAATGTCATTAATTTTTATCCTAGTTTGGTCCAAATTTTGGTAATAAAATAGCCATAATCTTTGAACAAAATATCATAATCCATCCATTCCTTTTTACTATGCCGACATGGTACCAGTAATGGTCATAAGCATATAATAAAGGAAACCATGGCAAGAAGTTTGATACAGCTTCGCTTCTATAGCGTGGTACAAAATGTGCAATGTGCTGACAAAATGGCACAAACTGTGCGAGATTAAAATAGGGTTAATTCAGTTCCAGGCACGGCGGGTATACGTGTAAAATATTTAAAATTGAGCTTTTTGTCTACAATACTCAAAATCGCCCTTAAAATCACGAAATTTTAATACAGCTGTAGATGTTGGAAAAATAGAGATGTTGGCCTCAAAAGGGGTCCAAATCCATGAAAAGGAATTGTAATCAATTTCAATCAGGTCAAATTGTGTTTAAATGCTACCCAATGTATTTGTCTCATTTATGGAGTTAAAAAAAGGTATAGTTGGTATAGGTCCGACTTTAGTTAACCGGCATACAGCCCTGATAAGGTCTAGGTTCATTCTGGGCCAAAAAAAATCCAGTGATCAGATTTTGTTGAAAACCGGTGTCAAATATTGCCCTGGTCATACTAAAGTAGAAAGTTCATTTCAATTCTTTGGGGGGAACAGCTCTGTATACAATTTGAGGTCAAGTTTTGGTGACCCCCTATAGTCCACGTAGTTCACTTGATGCAATTTTGCCCAGGAATACGAAACCAAATGCCAAACATTTAATTTAAGGCAAGCCGAACAATGCTTTTGACCCCGGTTTCAACGAAATCGGAGCAGGGTAACGTTACCCCCAGGATGACCATTAACCTTTATTAGGGTGTAACTGTTAATAAAGGTCGGACATGAAAATCTACCTTTTTTAATCCTGAGAATGAGGACAAATCACTTGTGTACATTAAAACACCCATTTGACTTGATTTCCAAATTACCCTGTGCAAATTTTACCCCCTTATTTTACAAGTTCCCCACATTTCCCAGAGCTTGGACCAAAAACTTTGATTCAGCACCCTTCAAACTATAGAAAAAAACATCTTTAACCTCTTCCCCCAAATTCTACCGAATGGGATCTGATTTATAACCCTACTATTGTTGTCTGTTGTTGATTGGTGTCTGTGTCTGTGTGAAAACGGGTTATCATTGACTGTATGTAATATCCGCATTTCTTTTTTTGGAATTGGGGGGGGGGGATTTAAACGAACTTGGGTCACAGGTGCAACATGTAACATCCCCCATTTGTGATGAGGTCAGACGGTCACATGCCAAGGCAAAGGTCATGTGAGATCCAGTTGTTAAAATAGGCTGAAATGTACAATTGACCTCATTTTGAAAAGTTGAAGTTCAATGGAACCAAACTTGAATCCTAGGTGCAAGGTGGGATCCCTCATTTGTATAATGAGGCAACGGTCACATTACCAAGTTCAAAGGTCCTGTGAGGTCAAGTTGTAAAATGGGATGCTGAAAATGTAAAAATTGACTCATTTGAAGTGAAGTTCAATTGGAACCAAACTTAATCTAGGTCAAAATGGGAGCCTCATTGTTGATGAGGTCAAACGTCACATACTAAGGTCAAGGTCATGTGGGGGTCCCCCTAAACGATTCGGCTCACTAGGATTTCAAATTTCAACCTCTTCTATGTGCTTTTATTTGCTGTTTTTAGCTGCTATGGGCCAGTTTATGCTGAACTGTTCATACCTTTACGTTTAACATATTAATTACCTCATTGTGCGGGGAGACACGACAAGGATTGATGAAACTCGTCTTTCCAAGGAATCATCTCGACCGGTTGGAATATGATTGGAGCCACTTCTGTCAAGCATACCCATTCTAGAAAATAATTCCAGAGTTTAGAGCATGAGAGAATGATCCACTGATAAGGTACCCGGTACTGGTACCTATCTGCTTTTGGTGTGGAGGTTGGTTAATTTCCCCCTGGTGCCATTGAGGGGCCATGGGCGTTTAAAGGGACATTCAGAGATTTTGTGCGATGGGTAAGAAAGGTAAGTTGATGCATGTACTCACGGCTGATACATAACTGACAAATAAAATTCAAGCTGGAAAATGAAAGAAATAAGCAATTTGATTGATTTATGAACTGGAGGCAGTTTGACTTTTTAATGCCAGACCTACAGGGGTTTTTGTAAGGGGCCACTTCTTTCTGACACACATTACCCCATGAAATTGCACACTGATCTCAATATTTCCCAAGAGCAGTTTGTGATTGGTTGATGCACCCCAAATAAGCATAGGAATTTTGCACTTTTATTTAATGGCAAATCAGATTCGCAGTGGAGGGATGCATTTAAAGCGGCACTGGCACATTTTCACCAAATATGAAATTTCTTCAAAATTTGACTCTTTCAAATGATAGTCGAGGCCATTGGAAGAACAGAGATATATTTTACAATAAAAACATACCCCAAACAGATAGGGACATTGATATGAGGATAAAGGACATCCAGGTAAGTTGTAGGCCAACTTTTAAGTTTTCCATAACGTAAATAACCAATGGGATATGATTGTATAAGATTTTTGACTCGTACTCACGATATTAAAACCATAATGTTGTAGACAGACTCAACAGTGGGCATAGCATGGGAAACATGCCGACGGCGTGCGTGTCTTGTGTACGCCATTTTCGTCGTCGGCTGAATTTAGCGTCACGGCGACGCTAATGTTATAAAAATCAGTTGTCTTACCATCAGGAGTGATGTCTCTTCATTTCGGGTGGATGGCTTTTGTATATAAAAGCTTTTACAACCATGCAAAAATATCATTTGAAAAAATTGAGGGCACACTATTGTTCAAATGTGCCAGTGTCTCTTTAAATCAGGTGAAAGGAAAAAGGGGGGAGGAGTCAGGGCGGTTGCCTGCCTGCATGTGAGGTGAATCCAGGCCACCCCCATTGATGGGGATAAAACCGGATTGAAAACTTTGGTTTAGTAGTAGTAGTAGTGTGATGATAGGAGCAGAGCACCCAAACATTTAAAAGGTAATGGGGGGGTGGGATAAAATTGCACCAAATTTAATCAATTTCATGGAAACTTTGGTATTTGTGCTGTTCCGGGATGGGACCCAAAGTCGTGTGTGTGGGTGTGTGTGGGGGGGGGGTTGTCACAGTACATTCTGCGGGACATTTTCTCATACCCCCATCATCCCCCACCACTGATGAACTCGGCTCGGAAGTGGATATAGGCTTTCACTTCCTCGAGTCAGTACTGTCAGTGTGTTCTGCATGGCCGACACATTAAATCGCTGGTCGTTTTCGCGATTCAAAGTGCCTGCCTACGAAGTTGCGCCTATAGCCACACAATTACCATATACCTCGTATGACCGTGTCAACATTACTGATTCAAGGCAAGATAAATGGACTATAGTGTATTCTACAATGGTTTAATATACCATTTGTGAACCTTAGTTTTGACCTTGATGAATTCAGCACTAAGCAGAATAAATTCCATCTTGGAAGTGACACATATGCAAGGCTGTTAGACTCTTTTCCAGCACGCTGTCACCCAACACCCTCTATTTTTTATTTTTAATTTCACCAAGAACCCCATTTTGGGGAAAATTTTTGAAATTGGTTGCCTAACTGGAAAATGCAAATTTGTCACTCGGAAACTCCTATTTTGTGGCAATTTGCCGTCTCTCACCAAGACCCCCCTATTTTTTTTTTGTTTCAGTCCTCTATCACCCGAAGCCACCTGGTTTCGATAGCCAGGGGTGGGGGGGGGGGATAAATTTGCACAATATTCCATTAACACGAACACTTTTGGACTGCTTCAATTCATCAGGTCAATCACCACTGATGACCGGGGTCTCAAATGCTGCACCTGCAACTTACTGTGGATTGTTTCATATGCATTCCTGTTAATAATTTGTTCATAATCTCATAGGAACCGGAGATCCTCCCACAATGCCTGTCGATAGACTGGACAGCCATATCTTTCAAGTTGGCGTGATTAAGCTGTCGATAAACATATTGGGGGCGGTCCATACTGGGACGTAAGCCTAACCAAGATCAAGGTTTATGATAATGAATTGGGGCTAATTGGCATTAAAACAGTCAAACAAGTTTCTATCCTGCATGGCAAAGGGTAGGTATGAGCTCTTAAAGGTGCCAACAAGAGATTCAAATAAGCAGGTGTCCTAAAATTGTGAAAATTCTAATTTTTGCACTGTGTATAAAGCTTTCTATAAAAAATATCCCATTTAAAGGATATAGTAAGCTGAGAACTGTTTCACCTTTCTTTGGTACTAAATTGTGAATGTCTAATTTCCTAAAGAAAACCTATAGGAATTCAGGCTATTATTTAAAATATAAGCATATACAAAAACCATCTTTTTTTTCTCAGCACTTCCATTATTTTTGTTTCAGAATTGGTTACCTTTCGTCATTTTTTCACTTTAAGTGTGGCCTCTGGTTCAAACCCCGGTGCAGGAACCAACACAGTACACAACCCATGCAACATAGATTTGTTAGGCTGTTGCCTAAAGTCATTCCAAAACAATGATAGAGCGGTACAGGCACACATACACGGTGATACTACCACAAGTCACGAAGCATTAGGGCTTAGACAAAATGTAAATACAACAAAAATGCACATCATTAAATTGATCATGATCAATCACTGCCATCAATACTTGTTGTAATTCACTGGCATAGCGCATCGTTACCATTGGTTACTGGTTCACAAGCCTATACTCAAGCACCTGTTCTAAATTATGACATTCCATGGTTTTATGCTATGATCAATTGATTCATAGCTCCTACAAAAGTCCCGACAAAGTAAGCATGAGCCAGAATACCTAGCAACAGCCAATTCTAACATGCTTCACAGCAGCTATTAGTTTGATGAAATACAATTGTTTCTGGTAGGCCCTACACTTTTTTAAAAGAAAATATACCATATTTTCCCCATTTGATTAGCAAATATAGCAGTGTTCCAGGAGCTCACCAGAACTCGGAAGGTCTCCGGGAGGCCTCCTGCTTTTTCACATGTAAATTATGTACCCCTGCCTGGAGATCTCCACTAACATTGCTGGACACTAAGCTCATTCCAATAACTCACCAGCACACCTTTGGTTCTGTGGATCTTTGGTTCTTTGGGGATCTCTGGAGAGCCCAGTAACTTGAACTGATACTTAGTCATCAGGATTCTTAATTTATGGAGGCCTTTCTGGATACCTAATTTGGCTGGTAAAAAGCAGGCGGCCTCCGTGGAGACCTCCTGGAGCTCAGCAAAGAGCCCAAGAAAAATGGTTGATTTCTGCGAGCGTTTCGTGGTGAGTCCCCTGGGTTTATCACCAAACTTTAATAGGGTATTATACAGGTAGAACTTTAGTGTAAAATCACCATTTGTTGCTATAGTTGCGTGTGACTGCCAGGTAGCCACTACCTGCAATGGCAAACTTTCAAGAGTGTATTGTACTTGAGCATCTCACTGAAAAATTGCAGAACCACTACTTCTTCACTGAACAAATATGGCTGCTATATGTAATCAAAACTAGCTAGCCACCTGTACTCTTATTATTATTGAAAAGCTGTGATCACAATTTCTATGATCAAAATTTAACAACTCAATGGTGTGCCAACAATGTGTATACAAGTTAAACCAAGTATAATTATGTGACATATTCACTTTGAATTTTAAATGCAAATTCTGTCAACATATGACCTAATGCTAATAACTAATTGTTCTAATCGTATTCCTTGACCCTGGAAATATATGTCTAGACACAAGAATGAAGTCCCCGCAAGCCTTAATTAAATCTTGAGTGTATGTACGAAGAATGTCAAAATGGCGGCCAATTTAAATTTAATACTGCAAATTAAACTGTCAACATATGACCTAATGCTATAACTGATGTTCTAATTGTATTCCATGACCCTGAAACATATGTATAGACACAAGACTGAAGTTCTCTAGCAGCCTTAAATCCTTGAGTAATACAGGAAAAATGTTCAAAATGTGTCCATTTTGCATTTAAAGCTCTAATTAGCCCACTTTCCTCCAAAATTCCCCTTGGGGACCAGAAAATGTGAAAATCGCATCAAATTTTCATCTAAAACACTAACCCACTTGCTTTTACTCAAAATGCCTTAGTTAATATTGTAGGAACCACTTTGTGAGAAATGGAACCAGTCTATTCTTGAAAAAATTTCTACTACACTCCACAAGTTACCTACCTGCCTAGCTGCAAAGTACCCCTTTACTTCTTTTTGTTTTTATGCCAAAGTGCACATACACACAGGGCAGAATAGAGTAAGGTTTATGGAATATATGACTCTTAAGTTATTTTCAACGACCCTTAATGTTTTAATTTGGAAAACACCCTTTTTTATAAACGAAAAATGATCCTTTCTTCAATTTGCAAAAAAGACCACATTTTAATTCAAGAATGACGACCCTTCAATTCATAATGTCAAACCTTTGGAATTGGATCAATGCTACAACCTGTATAAACCAATTAAGACTCTAATTAAGACTCTTCATAATAGGCCAATGGTCCTAAAGCAATAATAGCACGTTTTTTTTAAGAGTGCCGCCAATTTTTCAAATTGTGAGATTTTTACACGGTTCATTGGTAACTTGCTAGTACACATAATACCTGTGATGGTTAAGCTCAAATGTCCCCCCTATGTTCGCAAAGGAGGATTTTGTAATTAGAATAATAATATCGGAGATCTGCGATAATAATTCAAACAGCTGCTGGAAATGCCTTCCAATATGAAATAGTCGGGAAATAGCACCATGTACATGGCTACGCTCATCCATTAATGTTTTAATTGGTTCAGGCAAATCAGTTAGGTCATTTTCTTGAGGTGTCACTATTTCATCATGGACGTACTTACTCTTAGCATTCCAGCTCTGCCGCGAAGTACAATCTTGGCTCCCCCATTCTATTACAAATCGCATATTTTATGATAAATACGCATTTTCGAGCAGTACTCATTCGCAGGTGTATTTCCTAACAATTACCAACATACTGTCAAAAATATCAATTTTTGAAAATTGTGGGCACCTCTTCAAGAATGTGCTGTTAGGCTTTAAGTTCAGTTTGAAATAACGATCCAGCAGAAAAAAAATGAACCCGTTGTAATAATGGACCGGCCTAAAAGAAAATGTAACTCGAGACTTACTGCTTCAGTATATCCCAAGGTATCACCAACAAAGTAGGCATTATTGATTATATTATGATGGGTCAGTGGTTGCTCCTTTAGGTCTTTCCAGTTGTACCCTGTCAAAAACCATAATTAGAGTCAATTTTGATCGTCGATGGATTTGATTATAATAATAATATTTGGAATTGATTATTATGGGTCTGTGTAGTGCCTTTAGGTTCTTCAGTGTACCTTTTCAAAATGCATATAGAGATCATAACGTAAAGATTTTGATTGATTGATTGATTATAATAATAATATAACATTTTGGATCGATCGATTGATTGATTATAATAATAATTTTGAACTGATTATGATGGGTCTGTGGTTTCTCCTTAGGTCTTTCCAGTTTACCACTGTCAAAATGCTTATGAGACTATAATTGATTATTTAAAAGTATAATAATAATAGAATTAACTTGACATTGGTTTTGATGGTCAGCATGCTTCAACACCCCACCCCCACTGCCCTACCAACACCCCACCCCTCCCAACAACCCCACTCCCCCTGTCCAACCACCCCACCCCCCTCCCCAACACCCCCCCTCCCCAAAACCCCAACGCCCACCCCTCCCACCATCCACACACTTCTCCTCCTCCCCAACACCCACCATCCCTTCCCCATGCCCCACCTGGCCCCCTCCCCACACCCCACCTGCCCCATTTAACACAGGAAATTTTGCATATCCATGTACTGTTTCAGCATTACAGTCAAGCAATTATACATATTTAATTAGATCAATGCATCACAAAATGGCCCTTTATTAATTAGCCCCATGCACTTGCCTATATGATTCAAACAAAGACGTTATGGGGACTAAGTCTTTCAATGCAGCGAAGGAATTTTGCATATCCGAATGTACTGTTTCAGTGATACAGCCATTATGTCATATTTAATTAGCTCATTTGCATACCTAAGCGGCATATATCACATACTTTCAAATGGCAAAAAAGATGCGCACCATGTTGGGCTTTCATGCAGTCAAGGAATTTTGTGTATCCAATGTACCATTTCAAAAATACAGCAATTACTCTGATTTTTTGCATATTAATCAGCTCATTTGCATACCAAATTTGTCCAAAATACACCCAAAATCTAATCAGGTTGAGAGCTCTTCAACCTGCTTCCTTACACCAAGATTACATCATTATACACCTTACGGAACTCTAGATAACTTGTACACAAGCTTTTTCTTAAATTATGCAAATTAGACACTTAATTAACATATTTTATGCCCAAATTGCCACTTTGACCAATTATGATTCACACAAAAGATGTATGGAATAGTAGTCTTTCATGTAGCAAAGGAATTTTACCTATCCGTTTTACCGTTTCAGAGATACAGCAATTATGCATATTTAATTAGCTCATTTGCATACCTAAGTTGCATATATCACATACTTTCAAGCCCTAGTTTAATTAACCCGGGGGGGGGGGGGGCACTCAAATATGAAATGGAAGAGTGCAAGGCCGGGTGTTTCCAAACCCAGGGGCATTTGGTGAAGGAGAACATGCAAAAAATAGGGGTCTTTGGGTGAGAGGTGGCCAAATTGCCCCCAAAAATAAGGTTTTTCGGGTGACAATTTTTTTTAAATGGGGTCTTTGGGGGAAATTTTTGCAAAATTTTATTTAAAAAGATAGAGGTCTTTGGGTGAACAATTTTTCCCAGCCCAAAATAGGGGTGTTTGGGTGACGGTGGTAAAATTTTCAAAAAATATGGGGTCTTTGGGTGAGATTTCCAAAAAATATGGTGTCTTTGGGTGACAACGATGCTAAAAAATGGGGGCCGGGTCTTAACAGCCTTATATACGTGTCGCTTGCAAAATGGGAGTTCACCCAGGTAATTACTTACCGATGTATACTGTATGTTGATTGGTTCATCAAACCGTATCAGTTTCTTTAATTTTTCAATTGTCTCAAGGTGTTCTCTGGTGCCCATATCAAAGACATCGTCGGACTTCAGGGAGCCTGGGTGAT
Organism: Ophioderma brevispina; assembly: GCA_023653785.1. Taxonomy (NCBI): domain Eukaryota; kingdom Metazoa; phylum Echinodermata; class Ophiuroidea; order Amphilepidida; family Ophiodermatidae; genus Ophioderma; species Ophioderma brevispina. The sequence goes on along the minus strand of JAMKCH010037312.1, from coordinate 15,028 downwards.
TTCCATCACCTATCATGATAACACGGCTAAGATTTGGTAATCTAAGAAAGGAAAGGACAAAAGATTGATTTGAACTGAAATCGAACTTATACTTTTTAGAGGGAGTATTATAGCCTTATATTAGGTCATAAAAGAAGAAATTTGTTTCCACACTCAAAGCAAAAAGGTACTAAAGTGGTTAACCTGTTCTCTATGTGGAACCCCAGGGTTTCCAAGAACTCTCCAAAAAGAGTTTTTCAATCTGTTTGTCCTTTTACAGTCTGTCAGAACCTTTTTAGGTCCCCAATACAGGGTGACCCATAAAAACTTTCCCCAAAATGAAAAGTGATATTTTCACTTTTGTAATCTGATATTTGGGGATTTTATTGTATCATAAAGAATGGGTGGTGTGAGAAATGTGGGAAAGGGATCATGGAGATGACAAAGATGACAGAGTGACCCCTAGTGTGGAAGAGCGTTTTTGTGTGCAGAAGATGCGAGAAGGGAGCTGGCGGGATGGTGGAACAGGAGGAAAAGCGTGTGATGAGGTGAGTCAGAGAAGGGGTTCTCATACCTTAGGGTAGAAGGGTGAGTGGGGTGGTGGAGCGAGGTGGCTGTGACAGTAGGTGAGGTATGGGGTGGGTGAAGTTTAGGGAATTGTGGGAGTTGTTGCAAAGGAAAAGAATCCTTTGAAGATGAAAGGAATGGTGTATAAGAGCTGTGTGGAGATCAGTGAGCGTAGGGAGGAGACGTTGGTGTTCTGATGTGAAAATGAGATGGGGATTCTGAGGAGTACAGGAGAGAGCAATGATAAGAGGACGTGTGGTTTGTGAAGTGACTGGACAGGGATGAAGACTGAGGCTTGATGCAGATGTTGGTTTTGAAGAGGCGATGGGACCGGTTGGCGAAGGTGAAATAGTTAAGTTTGGTATGGGCTGTGTGAGGAAGGATGACGAGCATGTGGTAAGAAGGGCTTTTGAGTTCGAGTGGGGTAGGTTTGAGGAGAAGGGGACGTCCAAAGAAGACAGGAGAAGCAAGTGGAGGAGGAGGAAGTTAGAGGTTTGGGTTGAGGATGGAGGAGCATGAATAGGGTGAAATGTGAATGGAAGGAAGGAGTAAGGGCGGTTGTGCGAATGTGAGGTGAATACGGCCCACCCCGTTGACGGGGGATATTAAACGGCTTTAAAACTGTTGGTTTAGTAGTACTAGAGAGTAGGGTAATTGAGAATCTTGCCTGAAAAAGATTATTCATTTTGGTTGAGTGCAGTGGCGCCGTAACCAGAGGGGGGGGGGGGGGCAGGGGGGGCGCAAGCCCCCCAAACGGAAACCCTTGCCCCCCCGCAGCCTCCCCCAAATGAACTGACGGTTGTACAGTGTCTATGGAGAAGGACCCAAACGTAGCCCCCTCAACAAATGCCTTGGCACCCCTTCTGCCCCCCCATTTGCACATGTCTGGTTACGCCACTGTTGAGTTTTTCAGATATGGTCCAACAACAATAAGTCAGCGAAACAGACTTGTCCATGGGTTATTTCATGATAGAATATACGTACAACATAATTGTTTTGGCACCGTGCTTTTCCAAATCTGAATCATAGCATGAACATTTGTGCTAAATTCACCAGCTAGTTTTGTCCTTGTTTCAAGGACAGCTTTTCAAGTCTAAAATCATACTGTAGCATGCAGAAAGAGGGGGGAAGGAGGGACCTATTGTACTTCAAATGACTCTATTGTTTAAATTTGCGGCTCCTGAACCACTCGTTCACCTTTTAAGATGGGAAAACACAGGAGCTTCCAGGGCACCCACCCCCGCCAGGGCCCTAAGGAGGCCTCTGGACCCCACCCTTGCAGGCTTATCATTGCAAGATGACATTCCCCCAAACTGTCCAAACAGCAATATTGGAACCTTCTTGAGTCTCCCCCCCTCCCCCTGAGCTTAATGTTTGGTTTCCATCCCCCCCCCCCATTGTAAGTAATATAACATAAGCCTACAACAACATGTTGTTGCGAGTTAGAAAAAACACTCAGTCACTATTGGAGAATAAGTAACCTATATCAGTAACCGAGTAACCACCTTTCCATCAGTGAGAGTTTGGAAGAGGGAATAGGGAAATAGAAAAGTGATGACGGCTGCTAAAATATGGGGATATTATTGACCACATGGGTTTTAAGTACCGAATGGGTAATTTTTAGCTTAAAAATTCCTAATTTTCCTCATTGGCCATAAAAAAATTGTTTGTTTGGCTGTAAGCCTTCCCGACCCTAAAAAACCAACCTGCGACTGAAAAAGTTTCTATGCAAATTAGGCAGCATATAAAAATATCTGTCCGACCGAGCCCCATTATTTTCCATCACCATTGAGAAAAAACTTTTGTTACTAACCTGGACAAAAAAATCAAAACAAGACACACAAAACAACAGTAAATAAAAATATTTTGCTTTTTAAAATTTGTTTGAATAAGCTTTAAATAATGGCATGTTGTGTTCATGTTAAAGGTGCAACAAGAGATTTCACATATCAGCTGTCCCTAAACAAAATTGAAATGCTGATTCTTCCCGGATGTAGCTTTCCATCAAACACAGCCCCCTCTGTAATGCTTAAGCTGAGAAATTTTCTTTGATACAAAAATTGTGAAATTCTAATTTCGTATAGGAGCAAATACAAAGTCAGATTATGTTTTACATAAAGCAAATCAAAAATCACTCTTTTTTCGCTCTTTTAAGACATTTCTGTAGCCAAATACAATAAGAAAACTATTGAGTGTCTAATCTATATGAAATTAGTATGGCCTCCAAAAATCTTCATGGCAATCGTAAGAGTAGAACATTGGAAAGCCCAGTGACCAACCGACCCTCATATTTTTCTCCAGTACGGCAAAAACCATTTTTATGACCTTAGTAAAGTTCTTCCATGCCAACATGTCTCCTTTCCTACCCCATATGGTTCACATGGCATGCTGATGCAGGAAAAGCTTATAGTGAAGGTGGTAGCTCCATTTTTCCATATGGAACTAAATTTCTACCAAAAATTGTATTTAGGTTACACAAAAAAACCATTTACCAAATGTCAATTTTCAGGGCATTTTCAAAATTCTAGCTTACATACATACAACAATAAGCCAAAGGGTCCCACTCCAGATTCTCAGTAGTACACCCTATCCCAACTAAATTTGAGTTCAAGACATATCAGTGAGTGGCTAAATCGAAACCCCCGCAAATCGAAAAAATAATCAAAATCAGATTTTTGCATGAGTATGTAACAAGTACAGGTATCCTAACATACCCTGCAAATGCTAAGACCAGAAGCAAACCTAATAAGGACAGAATCGGAGTTTGAGTCAGTACTGTCCGAACGGACACTTGCTACAACACGTAATTGAATGGAGAATCGTATCTTGGAATTACTGCCGTGTTCTTCCTGTCTGGCAATTCTACCCTGGAAAAGGTAAATTGTGAGAATTTACAGACTTAGCCTTCACTAGAAGCTATTTGCAAATTTCAAATATTTTTCACCCATCACTGATAGTGTCTTTACCTTGGCCCCCAAAGGCCTATTCTGCAATATTACATATTTAAAGGGCCAGGCATTTGTGATCACGATGTCACCCCCCCAGACTTACCTAAAAAGTTGAGAATTTTTATCATCATCTGATCCGTAGTCGAATCAATAGTATCTAATCTTCCGTACAATTCAGTGGAATCTGGATGAACTTCGCATTTTTTTTAATTTCTATCCATAAAGTGACATAAATTAGAGCACAGTGGCTTATGGGAGCTGTGAAACAAGGCACTTGACATAAACAATTAAAACGCAACATCGGAATAACAAAAATTTGTAAATAAGCCTTTTGCAAGAACATCTAGTGAACCATCATCATCATTTGAGGGGGGGGGTCCTCAGTCGACATCCTCCCCATGAATGCGAAGTTACAGATGGTTTGATTTAGAGAATAATAAAGGTATGATTTTGGGAACCGGTACTCTCTTTACGACGAATGAACCCAAGGCGCGATCCCATTATTAAGTGGAAGAACGAGGCCGGAGGCGAGTTCTTCCACAAAAATAATGGTGTCGCCGGGTTCAATTCGTCGTAAAGAGAGGACCGGTTCCCAAATCATAACTTTATTCTCAGTCTTAAACCGCTCATCATTTAATGTTAGGAGCCAACATCTTGAACAGAAATATTTTGCCCGGGCGCTCTAAAATTTTGGTGACCTAGATTCAAGTAGGGGAACATCTTTGGCATAATGAAAACAATGTGGGATTATTTCTAACGATCGAAAAAAATAGAATCAAGATGGCGTCCAAATGGCGCGATTGGACAACGATAACCTTTAGCAATAACTTTGCTTGCATCTTAACTGGAACGCCAATTTGTGTATCGTGAAAGCAGAATAAATTATCTACACGTGTGTGATATCAAATGGTGAGTTTAAGAATTATTTAAGGTGCAAATTGGGGGAAAAACACATTTTTGGCATTTTTAACCAAAAAATGAAATATTCGTATCTAAGGTTCCTTTGATATTTCCAGATCCAAATCATCAATTAAGCAATTTTTCTATAAATTTGACTTAATAACACATACATTAGTCATATCAAAATTACAGTTATGCTACTTATTCAGAAAAAACCGAATATTTTGTAACGAAGGTCATCAATAAGTTACACAGAGAAGTTGGTTTACTGAGCACTTTTGCTAAAATGTTTTTTTATGATATTAGATGCTTCAAAAACTAAATAGTGCTTGGGCTACAAGGTGAAATTTGAGAATTTTTTAAACTATTTAAAATGTTCTTAAAAAACTTTTGCTTGACTGTCAGCCGGGACTCGAAACGTGAAATAACTGTAAAAAGGGACTCGAAACGAGCAAAAAACTGTAAAAAATCGTTTTAACTGTTGCGAGTCCAAGCTGCCAGTCAAAACGGCGAAAAAAAACTGGCGATAAATTATACCTGAGGTATTTTGAGCATACCAGTTGGAAGGAATTATGGTTGCAGCCCCTATTATTTTACAATTTTACTAATGAAGCCAGTTTGGAAAATGGTAAATACATTGTATTTCCATGATACATTAAAATGCCTAATAAGTACATGAACATTGCCTCTACATGAAATCTGTACAGGTTACCCCCAGCTTAATAATTATTGTCATATTCAAACAAGTGTCAAACTTATACCAAACTTTTTCTGACACACACATACATACACAAGTCTAAAACGCCTGCTTATACGAGAATATGTGTAACGACTGCCTTAGATAGTTTAAAGAACCAAAAATTAGTCCATACACTATGAGGCCAAGGCTTTAAAACAAAAATCTCTTAAAGGATAGTAATTATGATAATCAGATCAAGAATATTATAGGTAAAACCGGTTCAGGAGTGCCATGAAATGGTCAAATATTACCTGGAAAATGATTTTATTAATTAAGCGAAGAAACAAGATCACTGAAAAACAGGACTAAGAACTGGTAAAGGAAATAAATTCCTTGATATGCAGTGCAAACGTTTTCCAACTAATGTTATTAAACTCATAATCAGCCTGCAGAGAAAGTCTTGAAGTTATTTATGATAAATAAAAAGCACATGCTTTTTTATACGGCCAAAGCTCAGTGGGTGAAGCAGGGAAAAAAAGAGTTATAGTAGGTATTTCTATAGTCGGGGCGAATGTCCAAAAATTATGCCCTGACCTTAAAGTTGAGTATATACCACAACTGAGTTTTGCTGAAAATGTAGATTAGGGTGTGTAGAATAAGAATTTGCAGGTGACCTGGGCATTATTGAGAGCATTTTGAGAAATCTAGATGGGCCGTCGCCCCATAAATGATAATGTATATTCAACCTATATTATCAAACTATGAGTACTAGCTATACTTACCTGTGAGTCAAAAAAATATACACTTCCTTGATAAGCTGTGATATTCCATGTGACTAATATTTTCAGAATGGTTGTAAAATTTTGATTAGAGTCCATCTTCATGCATCTTTGATACCAAATTTATGGGGCTATGGTGCATTGATGACTGCACAGTTGTCAATTACTGAAACCATGTACAATTGTGATTGCGCCAATGTACACAATGAAACCAATGGTTCGAATCATATGTGATGTTGTCATCTATTATACTACCTATATGGCCTTAATTGCCGCAATCAAATTGGACATTCCGGTTCAGTAATTGTCCCCTGTGCGTTCATCCATGCCCACATAACCCCATAAATTTGGTATCAAAAAGAAGCAGGATGATGTATTCTATCCATACGTTACAAACATTCATGAAAATATAGCACAGGAAATATCACAACTTTCAAGGAAGTGTATACTTTTTTGACTCACGCTGTATAGGATCAAATTAACAAGGGTATGACATTGGTAACATTATGTCATACTTCAAATTCAAAATGGAAGCCCAATTAATTCCCCAAATTTAAAATATTGCCCCCGATACAGCAAATACCTGCCGATACAAAAAATAAGATGAAGTACTTATTGATTTATATTGTTAGATACAATAATGTAATATGATACTTGTAAATGTTTGTAAATGAAGTCAATCAATATGGCAGCCAAAAACGTGAATATCTTAAAAACATACAAATTTACAAACAAAAATTCTAAATATTACCTTCAAGTATAAATATTGTGTTCAATGAAACAATTAGAAATGTACCAATGAGCATAACCAAGTGATACCAGGTAATCCCGATGAATAAAAATGCGTCAAATTATAAATTGAGTGCAATATATGTGAAAAAATGTGACTCCTATGGTATTTTGAAAACTTTCACAATATTGGTTTTATTTCGATTTTGGCGCATTTAAAACAATATTGAAATGTATGTGGTTCATTGGTAAGGATAAAGGTACTTTTATAATGTAATGGCACGTGATTTCGATTTGACGGCTTGGAATACTTATAAATTTGTGTAAGTATTTTTTGAAAGATGTTCACGTTTTTGGCTGACCATAGTGATTGCCAACGCCATTATTACAATTTTAAAAGTATCAGAATAACATTATTGGATTTAACAACATAACCTAAGTAGTTCAAGTCTATTTTTATCGCAGGTATTTCCTGTAATAGGGCATATTTTAAAAATTATTGATCTGATTCCATTTGATTTGAAGTATGACTTAATGTTACAAGTGCCATACACTTGGTAATTGGTCATATAGTATATTAGTAACTCAATAGTTTGCTAATATAGGGGTGAATATATAATTATCATAATGGCGAAACGCCCATCTTGGATTTCTCAAAATGACCAAGGATGCCCAGGTGGGCACCTGGCAGATTCTTATTCTATACACCCAATCTATATTTCAGCAAAAAATTGTATATATACTCAACTGAACAGTCACATGAAGGTTCTACTCTGACTATTAATTAAAAAAAAAACTCTCAGGCAGCAAAAAACTTATTCGAAAATTGTTGATGGTGAGAAAATTCAGAACCTAAGGATAATCATAATGCTGAAGCGGTTTTTTATCAAATTGTATCCATTGAACAATATTAATGATAATAGTGACATTGCACTAGGTCTTTTGCAACAACACCACCCGGAGATAGATAGCATATGTTTATTTAAAATGTGAAAGTCGAATAACGAATGGGGAATGTTGGAAAGCTGTCGGGGTCAATGCCCAATGTAAATCTCTGAGAACTGCAACAGGATTTTATAAATATTTTTGAACTGAAAGTAGTGGTCCGCTCGTGCGTTAACTATAATATTTTTTGGCTTACGAAGTAAGTCTATAGAGAGTGCTGGGTGATAGATCATATGTTCATCAAACTTATTCCATTACTCACAGTATGAAAACAACAAAACAGTTATATGAGGAGCTTGAGCAAAAGGTATTATAGGGCCCAAAACACTCACCCCCCTGGGAAGAAATTAACACGAAAGAAGAAACAGGGCCATAACTATCAAGAAACGCCCCACAGAAGTGTTACACAAGTGTAAAACTGTAATGTAACACATTTCTTGTTAGACTAAAATCATAGTCAATACTCTTGGTTCATGTTGTCTGGCGACTCTTTGCATGCCTTGTTAGTAAGTCTTCTCTACTAAGAAACAGGGAACCATTTTTTGGACATCAAGTCAGTAATTAGATATACACCACATGGCTTATGTGTTAGGCCATGAGTTTATGTTTGTGGCTTAGAGTGCCCCCTGAAACTCTGCAGTTCTTTCATATAGCAATGCCATATAATTTAAACTAGTTATATAGGTAGTGCAATAACATGATTTTGTCACCCATGGACTTATGTTACCTCCTTAAAAAAAAAAAAAAATTTTTTAAGAAAGTTTCTCTGTATGACAACTAAAAATTATTCTTTTTTTCCTTTGAATGCAATTCATCTATTTTAGACTATTGGGTAGTGTACATTTGTGTGTAGGGTGTGTGTGTTGCATGTGGCATGTGCTGTGGGTATGTGAATTGCGAAATTAAATGTTAATGGTAAAAATGTGGTACTAAAATTAAAAAATGTTTCAAAATGTGGGCATGACAGCAAAACAATTAAATGTACAGGTTGGGGGGGGGAGTTCTTCACATTGAGAAGTATGGTTATGTACCACTTTAAGTCCCTCATTTCAGGCTCTTTTTCAGTTCCAGTGGTTCAGTGACCCCCATTTTAGGGCCATTTCCAGAGACCCTTACTTTTCATGTCCAAAGCCACATTCTCCCAAATTCTCAAACCCTCACAAGTAGCTGGGAATTGAGGGAAGGGATCGCAGCTTATGTTCTTAAATTTTCTGCAACCTAGTTCGGAGACCCCATTTTGGGGCCTCAAATCAGTCCCCCCCCGGTAAAGTTTATATAGTCGATTCGCGTTGATACGTTTGTCCCCCTGGAGTTTTGGACCATTCAATTAAGTCGGAGACATGGAGAGGGAAAATGAAAGAATCAAATGCACGTGCCACACCGGTACGAGTTTATAAGCAAGCCAGAAAGCCAAATTGAAAAAAAAAAGGACCCCCAAAGTCTGGCATGCGGGAGATCCTGTACTGACAAACTGTGTGTAAGTACTTTGGTTTGACAGGTCAGTGGAATTAATACTTGTTGACAGGTAGAGGAATGTTTTCCTTTTAAATGGATGATTGGTGGTGAGTTGGTGGCTGGACAGGAGGGAATGTCTATTGTAAATGCAATTTAGCTTTAAACATATCAGGGTTTAAAACTATGACCATTCTGACCATATACATCAGGTCAACAGAGGATGTAGTTTACTTCTTTACAATTTTGGAGAGAAATTCGAGAAAAATTGGGGAAAGATGTCAAATGGAAGAAACTTCATTTTTTCAAAGTTGCTAATCAGTGAGAAAACGAAGGTTAATGAGTACATGTAAATAAGTTTGTTACTATCTCCCTGGCCTGGGAAATACACAAGCCCTCCTTAATCCTCAATGTCATCTATATTTTATTTTAATCCACTGATATACCACATACCTAAGCAATAAATTGTGCAAAATTAGGTTTTTAAGAACCATATTAGGTAGTCCTTGTTAGCTGCGTTGTGATGCCCCTGGTGATGAATTACCGTGAAATCAGTGGTTGACAAGACAAAGTCAGTATTCCATGGTGTGATGGAGTTGATGGGTGATGGGTGGGGGTGGTAGGCTCAGGTACATTGATGAATACAGGATCCAATGGGTTGTGTGATGGGTGGTGGAGACAGTGGTTGATGGAAAGTGGGCGTCAGCAGGCGGATTCAAGTTTGTGCCAGTAGTAGTTTTTTGGGCCACATGGCATTAATTTGGAAGCCATTTTACTGTATTTTGTTTTGGTTTTCTTATTTACTGGAGGAATTTGCATGTTAAGCAAAACAGATGATAGATGTTTCAATTTTATAAGATATCCAAGTGATCAAAATTCAATATTTTGTTTTTATAACTTAATAATTGGACAATCAAAGTATGATTGCAACACGTCTTGACTTGCATTAGCCAAGATTTGAGCAATTTCTGGGAAGACCCTTTGCATGTTTTTTTTTAATTAAAAATAAAAAAATGCATTTTACATTAGGTTTTTGGACTACTATGGGAAATAAACTGATTTTTTTTGTTGGCCTTAACAAGGAACAAATTTCACTGGCTATAGGCCGATATCCCAAACATCTTTTCGGAAAAAAAAAAAAACATACCTGACGATCACGCAAACAAAAAAAGGTTGCGTAGCGTTATTTTTCTTTCGATCTAGGGGCAATTTCCCAAAAAAAAACAAAAAGGGTCCGCTCCGTGATTTTTGAAAAGTGGAAAAAATGCAGTTAAGGGACGTTGTAGGCTATGGGACCTACCTGTCACTTAATTGGGTTGTTTCACCTCATTGCACAAATACAAACGCCCACACCTCTGGAATAAGCCACAGCATCCTTGATGCTCTCGTTTGAACGGTATCCCTGTCAGTTTCCAAAGGGGAGGTATAATTACACTCTTGCCATAAAAAGGATAAATCTTTGATATATCTGGAAAGCTGGGGGCCCATCTCACTCCTGAAAAGTAGATTATAAAAATTAATAATTACAAAAGTCGCTTTGCAAACCGTATGGAACTTGTCCTGACGAGATTATACATTGGACTGATCAGAACCGGCTTCTTTAAAGGGTCGCTATATTGGCTAATGTTATACTTTTGGATATCATAATAAATTTCACAGATGTTGAGAATATTACCGGTTTTGCCTGTATTATTTTGAAAAGACATTGATAACATTAGCGGAAATGTATAAATAATCTCTGGTAATTGGTTTTGGCCCCGATTTCCAGAGGATGGGGTAATATAAGATATAACGGAGCTTAGCTGAAAGTTGCGGTATTATAAATATGGGACATGCCTCTAATTATTCAAAATTTTGAACGGTCCGTCAAGGTTGCGGTTTGTCGCCTTGCATTTTATTTTGATATGTTCAGAACTTTTAATGAGCAATTCAATCCTGTGTATCAAATAAAATTAAAAGGTATAAAAAGCCGTCTTTTGTATCAGTGGGATTTAAAAAAATTAGATATTAAAATAAGGGCAGTTTGCAGAGACACAATTATTAGGACTGTACCAAATGACTATTTAAGGAAAACATTGGAGCGTTTGGATACCATTTTCAGATTTCATGTATTTTACATGTTTGCATAAGCTATAATAAAGGTACGATTTATATCAGAATTTCTAAATGTTGTCATTGTGAAAATTAGACAGATGAATTGGTTCATACGATTGCATTTTTGATTTAGGTTAGCATATCTTCCATCATATGAAACATAATATGGTTGATGTTAACTTCATAAGCGGAATTGCCTGATATAAAGAAAACAATGCAAATGTGGAAGGTGAGAAATCTTACCCTGTTGGTAAGATCACTTTGATCAAAACTTTTCATGTGTCTAAACTTGATACCTTTCAGTTTTTCCAAACCCTTCAAGACCCAATTTTTAAGGAGACTTGATAGTATTTGGTTTAATTTTTCGTGGTGGAATGGTGTTTCAGATACGATTAAGAGAATTACTGTGATCCTAACATGTTTTAAAGGGGGTGTAAGTAGCCGGTTGCAGATCAATTTTTTAATGTTTTTTTAAAAATTGCACGGGATCACACTGTTTTATGTAAATCCAACGATGTAATTGGAAATTGATGTTCTAAATCATTTTCAGGCTTTTGGCGATGATATGCTATTTTAAATGTTAATTTTCAAATCAATGGTTCTTTATACAACATATTAAGAACCCTTTAATAAAAGATATATGTGAATACTGGGGCTACCAGTTATTATCAATGAGATTGGTGTAATTCTTTATTAAAAATTGATAATAAGGCATTCTTCTGGAACACTGGTTTAGATCTGCTATTGTGTATATATAGACATTGGTCATATAATTTTGAAATGTTGAATGTTAAAAACTGCAGGGGATATTCTCTAGAAATATAAACTGGTTCCAGTATTACAAACTCATCGGCCATTCCTAGAGAATGGAAAGATTTTATAGCATTAAATAATGTTCTGCGAAATTGGATTGTTTGGTTTGCCGACAAAAAAATTTTTTATATTGCGGAGTAAGAATAAAATGATTTAAAACATAGTTCTGGATATACGCCCACTCCTCCAACTCTTTTACTTACCAGGAGAGACGCCAAGAATAATCACAAACTCCGAAACTTTCATTTCAAATTACCCCAGAATTTTGCTACAATTCGATTTTTGTTTAAAATTGGCGCTATAGGACTTTGTGGTGATGATTATCGAGGACTCTTGAGCACCTATTTTTTTTATTGCAGGGATCGTTCTCAAATCTTTTGGATGCAGGTGTTGTCGTGGATAGAGAAAAAAAACCTAAATGTGACATTAGTTACAGTAGGGGAAAATATAATATATTTTATTGTGTTTAAATATGTAACTCCTCCACTTGAACTATGTAGAGCCAAACAATTCTTCTATAATTGTAAATTGGCAAATACACTCCTTAGATTTAATACTTTTCATCCACTAATATTGATATGTATATCAACATGGAAGAAACATAATTGCTTAAAAAAACACAGTCGTTATCATAAAGGGCAGTCTTTTAAATTAGGGGTCAGGATACCTTTACCGCATTGATTGCAAAACAATTGTACGGCTCGGAGCACTGAGCCGAGGGATGTCGTACTATTGAAGGGATAATTTTCGGACATTTGGGGGATTTTTTTTATTAATGGAAAAAGTGGTCTATGCATTGTTTATACAGGAAGCATCAAAGATTTTATATGCCAGTTGCCCAGAACCGTGCACAAAGTTGGAGATGGGGTTTTCTAGGGGTGTGCCACCAAAAGGCTGAGAAATTGGTCTTTTTAGTGACCACTTTGTACTGCCCACCCTATCTTCAAAACAGTTTTTTTTTTAAAATCCATTTATGGGGATGGATCATGTTGGATGGACCCCCCCCCCCCCCCACCCCCACAAAATTCAACCTGGTTGGTTTGCCGGACAGTTTACAGTCCTAAGGTGGTTTCTGCGCTCTTTGGTTGTTTGGGGGATTGATTAGTTGATGGATTGGATGATTGATTGATTGATTGCTTGAATGAATGAATCAATCAATCAATCAATATTCATATCACCCACTGCACACATGGGCAAGTAATATCATTTTCAAAATTCTAGATTTGTTCAAGGAGTTACCCTTTTTTGGTATAGGTTTATAGAGTGACACTAAAAAGCTTTTTAAATCTCAAATAACTGCTTTATGAACTTTGTTACGTAATAAGTTGCTTTTGGTATATCGATTGCTTCTGATATGTTGATGCCATTGCGTAGTATAAGGTCCATTGTGGGAAATGTCAAAATGCATGGATAAATGGCTAACCATATTGAAAGAAAACTTAGAAAAGAAAAATATTAAAATATAAAAAAGTCCTTTTTTCAAAAACAAAAAATGCAAAAAAAACCCGTTTTTAACCTAATTTTGTTACCCTTAGCATCCTCAAACTATACTTAATTGGGTATCATCTTTGTTAGAAAATTGTTGGCTTTTAAAAATGACGAAAGGACACTATTTTTGGAGGTTTGTTGTAATCAAAAGTTTATACATATAAAAAAACATGTTTTTAGGTAAAAAAGGGACCATTTTGGAGCCACTTGGTTTTTATTTTTTGCAAAGCGGCGTATTTAATCCAAGATCATTTTATACGCCCCAACATATACACTATGCTTGTATGGGGTCAAAAATTTAGAGCAGAGGCTGTAAGGTCAACCTTTTTTAAGCGAGATCCGGTAATTGATGGCACGCCTGGACTATAAGGTCATCTTTAACCCAATTTCGCGATACTTACGACTTCCTCGTCCACGCGTCGTTTCCCCTCCCACATCCCCAAACCCCAACCGATCCACCGCACGCCTCTTTGCCTCCCCACCCCCCACCTCCACCAACCACCTTTCTCAACTCCCACCTGGCTTTGTCCACCCCCACTTTACATCACCTCCCCACTTTATCCCCCACACCCGCACCCGACCCCTTCACCCCCCTCCATCCCTTACAATACTCCTCTCATATCCTATCCCTCCCATCTCCTCTACTCCCTATCCCCCCTCCCATCCCTCCTCTTCTTGACTCCCTCTCCTCCCACCCCTCCTATTTCACTCCATCCCTTAAATACAACAAGAAAAGGGACTTGCCATCACCCAGGTGAAAACCAACTCGAACAACACGCTGTGAACGCAACGATCATAAGAAACGAGACGCAACGTTGTCAGGCCCGCGCGCGAAAAAGGAGCAAAACGCGTATGCGGGGCGCTTCAACACTAAAACTAACTTCAATACGCAGCGCGTACTACCTGGGTTCAATTAAACGAATTGAACCAAGGCATCAGCCAATGAAATTGTAACATTTCAAGGTGTTTTTAAGAATATAGCGTAGGATTTTCAGTCATTGTTGTCTTCCAAAGGGCTGCCAGCTAGAACACATTCAACCCAGTGTCCTCTAGAAGGGTGTGCAGATGGGTTTTATTCCTTGTACCAGTAATACCATGTTTTTGATCCCAGAGAATGTGAACTTTATAGCAGCTTCTTCTTGAAGATGGTATATTTAAACTAAGACCGCAGCCCCGTTAGGTCCGTATGCACAAAAAGGTAGACCAGGTTAAAGTTAGACCAGTCTAGTCAAAACGTTTTGTCCAGACTTGAAACAGTTATTACCTTTTTTATTTAAATAACTAGCTATTTTAAAAGATTTTGATAAAAATGCAAATTTCGAAATAAATACGAAATATTTCATTGTCAACCACTAAGGGAAATGTGCTATTCTGGTGGGCTAAATTTCACTTAGACCAGGGTCTATACTTTCAACCTGGTCTAACATTGTCTAACACTTTTGTGCATCGGACCATCTCTGATTTTTGTGGACCTATGAATAAAACAGAAGGTGCTGAATCGCACACATTTAAGGGGGGGCGGGGGGGACATGGCATCATTTTCATACAATATTAGATTATTGCAATCACAGAACATGTTTTCTTTGAATACAAGTGATATACCAAAATTTTCCGTATGATAAGCCTTTTCAAATATATTTGGCTCTGATAATATC